>APFE030170023.1:0-19479 GCA_000404065.3 Pinus taeda | reverse complement strand
AACCAAAATTTATATATAAACCAAAATTTAACATAGAAATTTATAAGATATTAATTAACCATATATTTACAGAATGTAAAAGCTCAACAATCATTTAATATAAAACCACATTGTTTCATAAATTAGATCCAAGCCAACCAAAAAATTGATTTAATTATAAGAGGGCAGCCGTGAAAAACACAAGTTACACTAACGAATTTTTATCTCACACCAAACTACATCCCTGAGTAAATAAAGCTAAACTACAAAAGAATTACTTTGTTGGAAAAAATTATAAGAGAAGGGACCTCTTCAAAAATGGATTTCCTGGGCCAGCAACTGATTTTTATAACTCATACCAAACTGCACCCACTTTAAATAAAGTTAAATTATAAAGGAATTGCATAGAAACTATGCTACACCATTAAAAAAATTGAACTAGTGGAACAAAATATTGAACACATTAGAATGTTTAAACGTACATGCAAATGAAAATACACCAAATTCAATTAATGGGAAACTATAATGATTTAATAAGCGCTGCCTCGATGTAATAATATGAATAGAATACACCAAATTCAATTAATGGGAAACTATAATGATTTAATAAGCGTTGCCTGGATATAATAATATGAATAGAATGGAATAGTGATTGGATGAGAAGGAACTTCAATTATGAGTCGAGAAACTAACCAAAGAAAGGAGGAATGAGATAATTTAATAACCAATAGAAAATACTTTCAGAAAATCAATTATTGGCGGGATTGGTAACTAATAGAAAACAATTTCAGAAAATTAAAAGAAAGAAAATCATAAAACTCTTGATTTCAGTGATTACAGGGTTGAAAACTTTAGCATAAAGAAAACTGAAATAGAAAGACCAAGGTTTCAGAGATTAGAGGATTTGTACCAGTAATTGAAGCCCTGGAGTTATTCGGGAGGAGCAATGGGTAAACCATATCCTTCTCACAATACTACAGAAATTAATCCCTTCACTAAGAATTTCCATTTGATATAGGCAGACATAAGAAACTAAACTAAACAACAAAGGAATTACATGAAACTACATCATGGTACAGGAGTGGATGGAATCATGACGTGGGTAAAGAAAGTAACAGAAAATACACTAAAACATTAAAGGAATATATCCTGTTACTTTTGTAGTTTGAGCTGAGGAAACCCTGATTTCGGGGCAAAAGAAATTAACAAAAAGAAAATGTAAATGAATGCGATGGCTGAATTTGAGAATAGAGATTAGAGGGATTGAAGAGGAGCATGACCGACTCAGAACAATTCAACATAAATCCCTTCAACAATTTTCAATGAAATAAAAGGAATACATTGCAATAGATGAAATGAATTAAAAAGAGTTTTGATATACATGGAAATACATTGTAATGGATGAAATGAATTAAAAAAAACTATAGCGTCTATCAAAGTAGAGACAAACAAACAGGGCAGAAATGTACATGAAATTAAAAAATGCAGAGAACATGGTCGCCTTTCCTTTGAAGCTAGCGAGTTGTTTGCGCAGTAGTGGATGATCCAATTGGCTCATTATACAACATGACTAACTGTGCAGAGACTCCATCATATGACAGACATGGCACACGCACACCCGCAAGCACACAGACTGAGATGCCCAAGCACATATACCAGACCAAACCAAACATACATAAACATACCACACATGTGGTGCTAAATAATAATATTGGTGCCATAGATCTACTACTCATCTAAAATAAGGCTATGAGGTACATGAATAGTTATAATAGACCATTCAATGAGTATCTTGGCAAATGGATATTGTATGAAAAATCATTTAAATGGGATGATTTTCTTAAGTGCTATAAAAAAATCCATGCAATTGTCTTTCATATGGGCATAATAAAAAAGAGGTGAGGATTCATGGAATTTAAATACTAATCATTTTGAATTTTCATGTAATGAGGATAAGAAGGTTGTTAAGGAGCACTTCAAACCTAAGGGTGTAATGAATATACTATACGATGTAATAATTTTTTGAACTAGCGGTCCTAAATATTAATATGAAGGTGTATCCATGGAAGAAACACCCCACCATGAAGAATGTCAAGGGAATAACAATCAAGGGAATATTATTAATGTGTGTGAAAATAAATCCACCATGTGCATAGTATGAGTATTGATGGAAGCCATCTAGAAAGTTTTTCTCCAAATCCATGAAGAATACATTAGATATTTTTATAGCGTAGAGGAGTGAGTACACAAGGAATATATAAAGTTTTTAATGATATAGAAGTTGATGGTGAAAATAATTAATAGGAGGAAGGGTATGCCATTTATTTTTGTAGTGTTGTTATGTTATTTGATATTGTATATAATATAAAATACTATATTCATAGGGGTATTTAGAGGGTATTCTTAGTTAAATATGTTAATTTATAAATTGTGGGCATTTTCTCTTATTATCAACATTTAATTCTGTATAACCATGGGAAAATGTTAAACGAATTGAATTATGCAGAAAATATTTTTTCATAATGTTAGATCATAATATTTTGTATTGTATTCATACTTATGGATAAATAAGATATATGATTCTTGATTCTATTTCTCTTCACAACCAATATTAATATTAATGTTGTCTTGTCAATGAGGAGAAACTATCAACCCATCCAAGAAGCTCCATAATTGATTACATTTGCATTTTGAATTCCCTTAATATAGTATTCATTATACAAGTTAGGTTAGCTATCTAGTTATTATAGCAATAAGCTCCATTCAATTGCTAAATGAAAAGCAATCCTATCTTTTAAAATAGTTTTTTTTCTTTCATTGCTAGGCTATGCATAAACCTGTAATAGAGCTAGAATATCTTACATTATTCATGGCTTGAATTCTTGGTAAAACCACTAACTTATGGTTTTGGCACAAGTATAGTTTGAGTTTGAGTAAAGAGTTCAATTCTACTTGCATTAATTTAAATTACAAGATTTTTCCCATTAGTGCAACAAGTTGAAGATTATGATTCTCTCAACAATCCCACAAAGGAATTTTGTCCTTAATATGGCACACCCATTAATGAGTATCATTCAAATTCTTCTCATTCAAAAACATGCATGTAAAATTGAAATGTTGGTTGAAACCTTGGTTTCATTAAGTGTTGATGATCATTAGAAGTATAAAGCCTTATGATCCTTGTTTGAAGACTACATGTGTTGTAGCTTAGAGCTACACCCTTATTATTAATATAAAAATATCATGTGACCTTACATATGAAAAATATTGCAATGAGAAAAGGTCCACATTTACAAAGTCATTAGTAATCTCATAGTTCAGTTAAAGGGAAGGGCACAATGAAAAATACATTGAATATAGAATGAAACATTAGGTCCAATGGTGAAAGCCTTATCCATTTATACTCTTAGAAAAGAAACTACCTTCTTTTACACTCTTAGCATCAAACAAATAAAACAATGGTAAAATCATTGTGCAGTTGAGAAACATAGAGAGAGAAGAAAGAGTGCACATAAAATAAGGTATTCAATAAAACTCCCATGATGTAAGCCCTATCACCTCCATTCACTTGTTTTAATAGCATTTTTTCACGTTTTTGAAATATATTCTCCTTAATAAAAGTGGAAAAAACCCCATAATAATCCCAGGAGTTGGATCAAGGATTGATCTAAATCACAAATCTTTCCAGTCTGAGATATTCTTTCTTGTTAGGTAGGTGTGACTACACACATGTTTTTAACTAATGACCTTAACATGAAGGAGTGGCTTAAAAGTACACCCAATAAACATCTATTCAAAATCCATATGGGAGAGGGGAGAAAATATAATCGTAAGGGAAGGAATGTAATTGCATTTTGCAAATTTGATATGCTAATGTCATGTATGTGTCACAATAAAAAAGCCTTATTTAAAAAAATGAATAGTATCCTCCAATGATGTATATTGTTTCCAATCACTCTAGATCGATGATGTAGTATCGTCTCACTTATAACGCTCTCATGTCATGGAAAATTCTGAGAATTAATTGAATTAAACTTATCAACCACAATTAACAAACTGGTAAGGAACTTTGCATGTGCACTCAAGCACTGTGAATGGAACATGTCAACGATATGAAATCCACACTAACAAGAGTTTTAACACCATGGTCATGTGCACAAACTATATTACTATCTAGTGTCAATTGTGTGGATTTTTATTTAACACCTTCATGCCAACATGACATGAAAAGCATGGCGAATAGAATTTTGACTCTTAGCTTCAATTGGTGGGTAATTAAAGAAAGGAATGAGGAAGTGGGAATATAATAACGGGTATTCATAGTTGTTAGCCCTTCATTTTATGATTTATTTTTCCTATCCTATTGAAAATTTTGATACAATTTTCTCAAAAACTTCACTCTCATATAGAAAATATATATTTTTATGGGTTATTAAGGTTACTTTTATATTTAATTTTTGTATGCACATGATTTTATTATTTTATTAAATTGGAGGATTTGAATTGCATAGGGAGGTTGAGATGCCAAAAAATAATGTAGGATTTAAGGATAACACTGATCAATCAAAGAAGTGATTAGGATTTCAATTAGATTTTCCCTCCAATCATACATTGAAGGATAGGTTGATACAATAGAGAACTTATACCTTTTTGAATGCTATAATTTATCTAGTACTACCAACACCTCATGTTGAAGAAGGATAAATCCCATTTCCCTATCATTATGACAAATTTTGAATAAGAGAATAAGATAACTTTTTTGCATTTTTAGTTTTTCTTATCTAAACGAGGGTTCCAATAGCATCCTTGATTAGGTCCCACTCAAAAGGAGATCCGAGAGCACATATATGGATCTCTTTCTTATATTTCATTTCTATTTCATTGTTGATTATATACTTTTATGGTACGACTATTAATTCCTATATTACACTAAGATAACTAGTTAATTCATGTTATTTCTAAAATTTATATATTTTTCTTTGTGTCTTCGAATAAAACTTATGTTATTTACACTTCCTCCATTTAATTGCTACGATTTAGTTTATAATCCTTAGTACTTGAAGCATGTTTGGTAAGAAATATAATATTTATAAAAGCTATAAGGATTGGATATCTAATAGCCTCATTTAGTATCTTACTCCCAACAATGGATTAACCTATTTTTATGGGAAAATTTAGGGGATAATATTTGCAAGTTGGCTAATGTTTCAAGCTTTTCTCGAAAAAGACATTCACTAATTTCCATTTTTTTAAGAAATGATAAGCCCAAATTTTAGAGTACAAAATTTTTACCAAAAAATGGCTAAAAATTGTATATACAATAATATAAATTATAATTAGAAATCAAAATAACTTTATAAAAATTTTCTCTAACATCCTACAATTTACATATTAGGTACTAATAACATTCGCCATGATTTCTAAAATTTAAGATCAAGTTTCATCATTAAAATTTTCCCTACCTATTTCTTTATTCCTTGACAAATGAATTGATATATTTATCCACACTTGTACATTGTGAAGGGAGTTACAATAAATATCACAAGATTTACGGTATGACGCATAGAGAAATGACTCGTTAAACTCCAACATTCCACCTATGCAATTATTTAGAGTTCTATTTAATTTCAAATTAAGATCTTTCTATTTGCGTACATAGTGAATCACACCTCATAAATTTCCACAAAACATAGATTGACATTTAAAGTGAGCTAAGATATTCAATATTCATTGTTGCATTATTATTCATTTTAAAATATATTAAAAAACAAAATATCATTTCATAACTAGCTTGCATGAATCAACCTAGAGACACACCTCGTATATTTTTACCAAAAAATTGTAATCTAAGTGTGAACTAAACTCACTTACCTTTACCTAAGTGTGTGGCTTAGTAAATATAGATGCGATTCACAAGGAGATTAATAACATGTAACATATTCTTAAATCTTCTATAATTAATGTTTTCTTAACCTTATCTGAATACTCTCATAGTAGTTTTGTCTTCCCATCAATAATAGGTCTAAAACAAGGTATAAAAGGAAGAAATAATAAAATATGATTAGAAACACCTAATTCTAAGATAATATATCAAATACCGAGTGATAATATTAAAAAAATCACCCTTATCTTGATATTTTGGTTGTGTTTGTCTTTAATCATCTTGTTCACACAATTCGATATGCAATATAAAAAGTTGTGTTATTGAAGTACTTGATGCATAAGACCAATGAAATTTAATATATATTAATTCTTTGGATGAAAAAAAATTGTTATAAAAAGTTTCACGTTTTTCTCTGCTTCTGAGGGTTTCCTCTCTTAGTGATCAAAATCTCCTTAGTAGATTCAATGCTTTCTCCATTTATGTGATCAATATCCCTTGATTTCTACTTGTTCTTCTTGCTATCATCATGCATTATAGGTACATGGGTATTGAGTATCTTGATATCCCCATGTTAATAATCTTATATTGCTAGTGAATGACTAAATCTATGAAGTCATCTTTATAATGCATCTTGTAGGTTTTTCCCATATAAATTCTTGTACTGTGGAAAGAACAAAAAATCCTCGAATACATAGGTCTTGAATTTGAAATATTGATATGATAAGGTTCTTATATTTTCTATCAGTGCCACATACCTTAAGCTATTGAATTATAATATTAAAACTAGAGAAGAAGCATTGTATGTTTTTGAAGTTTCATGGGCTCAAATATGTGAATTCATTTTCCAATTTATGTCCTCTCAACCCATCCATATTTCCAAATAACCCATATAACCTAGCTCATGTGTCATTTTGAGTTGTACAATAATCAATATGGAAGAGAAAAAATATATAAATGTACAACCATGATGTCACATAATCCATATCCATTTTGTTAAAGTACTTGCCTTCACTAGACATAAATTGATATTTCCTTTAGTATGCATAATGACTATAAATTTCCTTACTTCATATTAGAAGAATTATGTAGGGCTTTCCCTCAAATAGTTAAACAGAGTATGAATAATAATGATAATTAGTTGATACATTTTGTTTGGGTTGTTCAATTATATATGCCATACAATAATATGAGTATATTTTTCACAAAATCCTTAAATTCTTTGATACCTTGTTGTATTTCAAGAATCAAAAGATCTAGTTTTGTAAAAAACAACTACATTAACAATTGCATAAAAAAGAGTGAATAGAGAATAAAATAACAATGAAATAGACTAAGAGACTGAAATACCATTTTGAATTTCTTTCCAATGGACTAAACAACTACTTGACTAGATTACAATTAAATAGAAAAATCATAGAGAGAAGTAATTTGCATTAGGTATGGTTCCTTGTGCATGCACACCTAATAGAAAAGGAACTCGTATATCGAATTAAATAGACCAAAAGTGGAGTTTTATCGTCTAAAATAGAGTTATGGTCAATAATAAGGTTGGATAAGGATAGGTTGTTGAGCCATAAATAAGTGATAATTATAGTAAGAACACACACCTGAAACTCTTAACTCAGGAACTCTAAAATGCTCCAAGAATAGAACTAAAAGTCAAAGGATAAGTATTCTTATGATAAAAGGATAAGAGTCTAAGGTTTTGGATGAGGAATGTCCCTAGAAATAGGAAGGAATTATGCACTTGTGAATAACTAGGTTATGGATAGGGATGTGTGGAGTAATGGATAAGATATATTCATGTCACTACCTATTCAATGCCTAATCACTACCACATGTCATCATACATTAAAATGCATACTAAAAATAGGCATACTATAAGTTCTAACTTCTAAAAATAGTAGGAGGTAATGCGCATGTACACCAACAAGTGAAGCAAACCTTCATAAAGAAATGCATGGATCATTGCAATTCTATAGAAACTAGAGATTAGTTTTTTAGAATGATACAAAGAGATAGTGAATCCTAGAATATTATGAAGAAATATATCAACATAGTTAGAATAGGACATATATTTGCATGATAGATCAGGAATACCCAAAACTTGTGCTTCTTAGGGGTGTGAGTGAAGAGTTAATTAAGGCTTTGAACTTCCTTTCCAATGGAGAAATTTTCTAGTTAGATTATGATGACATAAACAAAGTGTTCAATAAATAATCTTTTTCTATAAGTTTATAGAACAAAGGTAATAGAAATTATTCCCCACAATATTCAAAACTATCACTACAAATCTCGCAAAAATCAAATACAAAGGTTGTTAGAATAAATGAAAAAATGTTTTACATTTATTGGATATGTAGATGAACACCATGAAGATAAAGATGAATTAAGAGGATGTTATTATAGTCTTGTTTATTTTCTTCCTCAAATGAAGAAAGAAACATTCCAATAAATAGGGAAAATTTTAAGGATGGAAATTTATCTTAATGTTTATAAACCTCAACGAATCTTGCTAGTCTCTTAGTGATAAAAACTATAAATATATTTTTGGCATCATACTTTGTAAGAAACAAATTAAATTTTATTATATATTTTTAATATTAAAAAATTCTGTAATATTATTTTGGCGCTATTTAATGTAAAATAGTTTTATATTATAAAATTGGGCGAATTATTTTATGGAAGTTGGTGAACCTTTTATTTGGAAAAACCATGGAAAACTAGCCCACCTATGAATATTAGCCCCTAAAACTTTCCATGCGAATAAGGAATGAAAAAATATCATAGTGGATTTCTATGGAATTTGTGAAGAGAATAATCTAACGAGAAAATTACCTTCATTACATAGGCTGAAGGAAGCATACCAAGGCACATAACATAGCATGAAGTGGCTATGATTCATTAATAAAAGGTGTAAAGGACCAATAATACATTCATAACAAGATATTTGAAAAATATAAAACGAGGTAGTTAGGCCTCTTAGTAAGATCTACATTATTATGAAAGGCTACATAAAGAGAAGACATACACAAAATAAAAGAATTATATTTTAGGGGAATTGAAAAGTATGTTTGAATATACCACCCCTTCAATCCATTAAATATGCACTATTATACAATAATTAAATTAGGGATATATGCATTAAGAAACCTAAGAGAATGAAAAAATACCCCATGTAGTTAATGTTATGGGGAAGCTTGCTAACCTAGTTTTACAAAAAGTCTTCACCCCAATGCATTTTGATCTAGGGAATCACGTATGTGTATATTAGAAAATTTTTGATATAGACTAGTTTAGTAGACTCGTGAGCTACAATTACTGTAATGGACAAGGATACCTAGCTAATATTGAACTTAAGAAAATAGTTGCCCCATACAAATACTATCCTTCAACATGAAAATAGATATATTGTTACTCTACAAGGAATTTTATAGGACATAATTATAGTAATTAATTCTTGGGAGTAAAAAAAACTTCATTATTTTAAAAATTGAATGTACATTTAATGGGTATCCACTTTTCCTAGGTAAAGCCTAGATGGTAACAACAAATGCATTGATAAACTATAGTTCAACATATATGACCTACTAATCCCCATATAAACCCCATGTTAACACTAAAGCCCCCTATTAATTAAGATATATTTTGTAATTCCATTTCTATTTCTATATTATTATGTAGGCTAGTACCTTTAATGGTCCCATTTTATTGTAATTATATCATTGTCTCCTATATACGTACAGAGGAGACCTAGTAATAGTATCATCAAGTATTGTCTTGGACATTGTATTCATTGTAAAAGGAGGTTACCCCTTGAATTTTTTGGGTGTATGTTATATTATTTCCATGACTAGGAACACATGTGGGGGATGGTAGGCCCCCATGTTCATTGCACTAGGTGCAGCAGGGGTGTCATAGGGGTGCGGAAGCCACCTCCTATTAGGGGGTTAACCCCCCAGCATGGGGTTCAGCGCAGTGGATGAGATATTTTTTACCTATATATATGTGGAACCAAGGATGGGGGGAAGACCCAAATATTGTGAGAGGACCTACCCATGGTTTTGTGCATGGATTTTGCACATGGTTTTACGCTTGATGGTTTTCTTCCCAATGTATTTTGTAGATTCACTCAAGGGAACTATGGTTATGTTATAATCCAAGGTTAATATATTGAGGTTTATTAATTCTTTGACATGTATATATATGTATTGTAACATTGAAAGGAACATAATGAAATAATTAATCTCGTAGTCCCTGTTTTTGAACTCAGGGGAAAATCTATGAGTATTTATTTTATGTTCTCTTCATTGTATATTTTCTATTTTAAGAATTCATTTGTAGGTAATTTTTATACACGGTTAAAATCTACATTTGGTATCAGCTTTGTTCTGGCTTCAAGGGAATGACTTTATTATTGAAGTGTTTTTCTACGGACTGTGGTCAACCCTGTTCAGTGGGAGATATGCGAGATCGATTCTTTCAGTGAAACAAGATGGAAAGTTGTGGAAAGATAGAGAATGAGAAATTTATTGGGAAGATTTTGGAGTTTTGGAAGCTCAATATGAAGGATATTTTGGTGGATAACAATGAGTGGATCATGGTAGATCTGAGTACCAAACCAATGAAAATGTTTGCAGAATACTGGGTGATGTTGGATTGGAAGGAAAAGACCACAATACCGTTGTGTATATGAAATTTAGTATTGTTGAATGTATCATGGGAAGCTATAGCGAAGGATTTGTGGGTCAAGTTAGGGACTTTCTCCCAACATAAGTCTCTGGTTAACAAATTGATCCTATGGAAAAATATATATAGCCTGAGAATGAAGGAAGGAGACTGGGAGAAAAGGCATGTAAAAAAATTTAATAACGTGGTAGTAAAGTTGTTATATGTTGATATAAAAAATTCAGACAATAATAACTACATAATTTTTTTTTGTTCTCTACGAGATTTGTGGGATAGTTTGGTTGTTCCAATAGGTAGAAATACAACTACCTTTAATTTCGATGAAATAGTCTCATCCTTGTTGTCAGAGGAGATGAAATGACAAAATATGGAGGGCCAAAAACGAGATGAATTATTTGTATGAAGACAGTCCTTAAGAAGAAACAAAAATAATTCCTCGAGTGGGAGATCTAAATCTCCATGAAAACCTGTAAATATATGTTAGAAATGTGGAAAGGAAGGGAACTACAAAAAAATATTGTGTATCTAAAGCTTCTGAGAAATGAAAGGAATAAAAAATTTGGAGAGAAATAGTGAAAATTGGAGAATAATGTCAAACACGCCCTTCCTTTGTCAAACGCACCCTCTTATTGTCAAACACGCCCTCCAACATCAAAGCTGCTTTTGGGTCCCTTCGTGCTGTCAAACTTTTCTCCAAGATAGCTCATTGGAAATCCTTTTAAGTATAATTTATAGATATGCCTTCAGGTTTCAATTTGGAGGTCATTTTCCTTGTCAAAATTCCAATCTCCCAAGACTAGTAAAGGTGGAGTGACGAGAGCAAAAAAAGAGGTAGAAATGTGATTTTTTAGTGGTTTTTGACCCTTTTGGCTGACTAGTTTTCCTCCAAATGCTTAGAAAATGCACAAGATGCATGTATTCATCAATTTGAATCCAAATATGTTGGTCGTTTTCTCATCGTATTCCCCAAAAGAGAGCAGAACACCCTAGGTGTGGTGCGTTTAATAGGCAACTCGTCAAAGACGCCCTATTTGTGTCAAACGTACCCTCCATCTTGCAGGGTGATTTTGTCTACCTTCCTAGTGTTAAAATTGATCCCGGAATAGCTCATTGGAATTATTTTCCTATATAGTTTCCAAATATAACTTCAGTTTCCAAGATGGACTTAATTAGACCCTCCAAAAGTTGATTCTCCCAAGACTTGTCAAAAAGTGCACAATGAGGGTGCAAAAATGAAGTGTGATCTTGCAAGAAACTTTTGGAGGTCTTCCTCAACTCCCAATGGAGCTCATTATTGCTCATTGGAAATATATTTCTTGCCTTTTATCATTTGACTCATAAAGTAAGTCATTTGGACACTTCATATAGGAGAACATTTGATTTTCACAAGGTCCCTCCACAAGTGAAACAACCTTCTTGTAGAAACTGTATTTTTGACATTTCTCCAAAACCATGACACTTGTGTAAGAAAAGAAGGAGGTTCTTCATTATTTTCTTATGATTGATACAAAACCTCTCTGACTTTTGTAAAATTTACCTCTGTTTGTTTGGAAACTGCTTTGAAATAAAATTGGCCCTATGTGTGGTAACTGATCTGTCCCTTGGAATGACTTCTTGAAACATGATGGAGAAATGATGTTTATGAGTTGGAATGACCTACCTTAGGACTCCTCTGCTTAGATGTCCCAGATTCTACAACCAACCCTAGCTGTGTGGGAGAGGAAATTAGGGTTTAGTGCTTGTGGAAAATGATGATTTGGACACCCTTGGGAAAAAAATAAAAATCCCTTTGACATTCACTTAACCCCTTTGAAAATTTACACTTTCACTTGACTATTTCCTTTGACAAATTGACCTTTTGATGGTGTTTGAGAACTCTTTGAATTTGTCTTTTCTTTAATGAAGTTGGCATATACAGATTGAATTGGCAACTTAGGAACATTACTTATTACATATAGTGAACATAAAATTACATGATAAAAAAAAGAATTTCTCTTTACAAATCATCCTCACATGGTGAGAGATGTTATTTTATCCTTGGAAACCCTAAAAGACCTAATGAGACCTTGAAGGATTGAATTTCAATATGACATGACTAATGTGATGGCATGATGTCATTAACTTTATGGACAATGGAAACTCAACAAGGATGAAATGAGCGAGCAAGCAGTAAATTTCTAAAAGGAGTGAAGGAAACCCTAATTCAACCTTGAGTGACCAAATTTTTGCTTGACAACCTAGTGGAATGATAAAAATTTGAAAATGGGACCCTAATATGATATGAAAAGATGATGTTTGATCACTGATGGTAGTATGAAAATACTAACAATAACATCATGAAGAGCATATGAGGATTTGTTTCTGTAGACATTGTGGTAAACTGTAATACACTCCTTTAATAGTTGATCAAGCATTTTTTATTAGATACATGAGGGAGGTAATATTTAGAGGATAATATCTCTGTGCTTTTAAACGGATATTTAAAATTTATTTTGTTCACATCCTCATCTTCTATCATTTTTATTTGTAGTGAAATTTTTTGTGTATCTCCATGTTTGGATTTGACTTTGTATGACTTGAATTATCATATAAGACATGGTTTAAATATATTACTGACTAGACAACTCATTTATTATTATTGTGAGTTTATATTGATGTGTATGGTCATCCTCATTATGATGGTTTTCATGCTAAGGGTTATTAGTTAGAGATTTGTATCAGGTTTCATGGGTGATTTGGCATTCTCGTCAGAGATTCTAATCTTGATTTGCACTAATTTTATCAAATCCACCGCTCAGGGTCACTCATATATGACAGCCATTAATGTCTCTATACCATACCTCCCGACTGTCAATGTTCGAGTTACCCCTTGGGGTTTCTAGGTTACCAACACCTTGTTGTTTCATTGTTGTTTTTCATATTTTTTACATTGCTATGTAAGTTAGGGTTTGGTGACCATATCATTATGCATTTTACCTCTACGTTTCATGCTAATTCCTAGTTGAAACCCTCTTGGATTCTAACCATGGAACCCCTTATCATGTTTAAATCCACTGGAGCTCACATAATAGAGGCATATGATGAGTATGTAGGCTTGTTCCACCAAGTCAGCTAGGGGGATTTAATTCAGTTGTTTCAGGGTTATATTAAAGGAGTTTTCAAGGATTTTGCCTCTTCTTTTGGTCTGAAGAAAGATTGAGTGGGTTATTGAGAGAAGGTTATAGATATTGATTTCATTGTAGAAACTACTCATATCCCCTTCGAGAGAGATAAATGGTCTAAAAATTGTGTAATGTGTGACATTCCCTCGAAAAAACTTATCATTAGTAAAGATTGTGGATATCATGTGAAAGGTATGCCGATTTTCTCTTTGAAATCTAAATGTCGTAATTTAGTTCTTTTTTTGCATTAGTATGCTACTTGTAAAGGGTGACATAGTTTGGTGTTTATTTATCATAAAAGGTTGTTAATGGAATTTCTCTTCCATAAACTTAATTTTCCCTTTTACCTGTATAAAAGCATAACTAAAATGTCTTGCACACACCAATCACATCGCTAGAACTCTAAAACATCACTCTTTCATCATAGTTTCATCTATATTCTAGTTAGACGCCATTCAACATAGACGGGTGATGAATATGATCATTTCCTAGATTCAAGTGGTGTCAAAAAATCAAAATTACTCAAGTATTCCAATTCCTCATGTATTTGTCTGCATACCCCTTCATTAGAGAGTCTTGTTCAGTTAGCATATCATCATTCATTATAGAATGATCATGTACAATCATTTCATTAAGAAAAACTTGTGTTTCGAATGAAAATAACATTGAAACCCTCAAACCTACTCGTGTTCGTTTAACTAGAAGCATGACCAATGGTACCACTGTTTTTGATACGAAATTAAAATTAGAATTGAAGGATAAAAGAGAAGTGAAACCCTCTAGGGTAAGTCTTGGACCCAAAATTGCACCTGAAGAACATGTACATGTAAAATAAATAAATCAATATGAACAAAAGCCTCAATCTAAAGTTAATATTAAACAAATTAAGAGGAAAATTTCCCAAGAAAGGTGAAACAGACAATAAATTACTCCTAGAAATCATGAGTTTGTCCATATCAAGGCTCATCCTAAAACCTTGCCAAAATGAAATAGTCCATAGTTCCAAGATAATTTGGGATTTTTTTTTTTTATGTTGCTTGTTGTAATGACAGTCCTAAAAGAAACATCCATTTGAATGAGGCTAAATTAAGAACATGTATTGGTACCAACAATGATTGCTCATTGTCTCATGTCTTGAAAAGTGTTTCATTAGCTTGTCCATGAAGATAATCAACTCAGAAATTTAGTTCAAGCTAAGGAAAGACACACGGAACATAAATCTTCTACTACTAAAAATAAAGCTCAGTCTAAAGATACACATATTATTATTAGGTCATTGATGGTGAAATTAGTTATATATTCTAATTTATATGGATCTAATCCTAATAAGTAATGACTTTATTGTTATCTATGGTCGGGAAGTTTGAATTTTTCAAGGGATGTATCTATTTTGATTTATTTTACTATTTTAGGAAAGGGAAAATACATAATCCCTCATTTTGTAGCAACCCTATCTTCTTGTCCATATAAAGGAGAATAAGTTTCACACACTGTTAATTTAATTATTAATAATTATTAGGTGAATGGTAGAGATTTAGCCTCCATGGAATATGCTAGAATAGTCATACTAGTGTTCACATATCAAGGGTTAAGATTTACCTCCAAGTTAATTATGTTGTTTTAAATAATTGATGTCACATTGTTTAATTAAAGAAAAGATCATATCAACATATGTCATATTGAACATGTGATATTTATAAGCCATGGTATTGGTCCATAGTATTTTAAGAAGAGCTATTTACTCTAGTTAAAAATTTCCGTGGTAAAGTGGGGATAACAATTTATAAGAAATTTATAATTTAGTTAAATGTTATGATTCTTTTTTATGTGGGTAATGTGATATTTATAATAGGGTAAGTGTTCTTATGCTTAAAAATTGGTAAAAGTTCTTATTATGTGGCTTGTAGTCTTGTTGAGATGTTTCTTGTTGTATGGTACTAATGTGAAATACAACATCAACCCATTGGTAATGACAATGTAACCTTTGATATTTTTTGTAGACATAACTTTATTTATAAATACAATTTTTTTCTCAAAATGACAATGAATATAATCTATAGTGGACATGCCTAGCATGCAAATATATTTGTATATATCAAATACATAATCTATGATATAGTGAAAAGTAATAATCTTTTAAATCATATAGTACTCTAGAAAAAATTATAGTTGTTTGGAGAATAGTTTCATCTAAGGAATATGATCTTTTAGCTATGAATTTTCTTTCTCGCCTTCGAGGATAAACTTTTAGTTGTTCAATATTGTATAGCTAAAAATAGATTAAGAAAATATATCTAAAATTACAAAAAAAAACAAGGCGAAGCAAGAAGAAAAAAACAATCAAAAATATTTTTACACTTCAAAACATACAAAGAAATGTGTGCATGTTATTTTAAGAAGAAAACTCTATACCAAAAATATTTAAACACAAAAATCCAATAACCAAAGTAAGATAAATTATGTCACTCCCTTATGACTAAAAAAAGAGGTAAACACATGAGTAATTCACTATAAAATGTATTTTCATATATTGAAAATGTGTAGGATTAGAGTAGCTTTCAAATATTTAAAACGTATTTAGATTATCAATATTAAAAAAAAACAAATACCACATTTTTAATAGAAATTAACATACTAGCACAATTATATAAATTAAATGAGTAGTAAATGTTAATAATTATCATTCCATAATAAAAATCAAAACATATACTTCATAATACATCTTATGTTGCTAAAATTTAAAAAATATGAAATTAAATTTATTATTATTATTATTATTATTATAAGTTAGACATATACTCATTTTAGAAAGCATGGAAAAATATTTTTATCCATGAAGATTTATATCCACTTTATTAACGAGTTTCTTAATCTATAAATAGGGTATGTTACAATAACATGGGCTAGAGCCATCACTTCTCAATATCACATGCCAAAAAAACCATTACCCGTGTTGGGTGTAGGAATTGCACTTGACCGACTCCTCAACACTTAATTGTCAACTCGGGGGTTTTGTAAACTTAGAGACGAAGCACAGGTAATGCTAGAAATGGTATGAACTTTTCCTATCTCTAATCCTACTTATTAAAGGAAATGCTTTGCAGAATCAGATAGAAATCAATCGGGAAGATAATTGACACCAAAACAACTCTAGTGCTCGAATGTAAAAGACAATTTTCATGTAAATAAAGTAAAGAAATTCCACACAAAATAAACAATCTTAAATGCTATAATTAAATGTTATGTTCCTCTCATATGGATGACTAACAATCTAACAAGTGGACCCTTGCAAAATTTTGGCTTCCTTATGATCATCCTTCCACACAAGCAACCTATCCTTGCACTGTTACAATCTACTTGTACTAGTGAAGGTACAGTATCTCTGTGCAAAAGTATATATGAAATTCCTTATTGAAGAATTATGTCTTAGTGGAGGTGTTGTAAGAATAAGGGACTAGAGCACTCTATTTTTGTGACAAGAGACTAGCTCTTGCATCGAAGTAGGGCTTCCTTCGCCTAGTTTCCAAATTACTTTCGAAAAAACTAAAATATGTGTTGGAAAATAATTGCAACTGTAAATGAAATTTCTACGTAAATTATCTATTAAAAATGAAATGCTTCAATTCATTAAACCTTGCAAAGTAAATAAACTTCATGAAATAAAAGCACTTCAAAAGAATCAAACAGTAGTCTAAGTGTTTTGCATGTGTTATCTAGTTTTAGTAATCGATTCAAAGATGTTTATGCTCTTTGCAAGTATAATATGTTTATTATGATTTTATGAAACTGCTTCCAGATCCTCTTAATGATGTACTTTTAATACCAAAGGTAGTTACTAAATTAATGATTCGTTTACTTGCATAATAACTGGAAATAATATGCATAGAAATGATTCACTATTCACTACAAAATAATGATTAAACCAAAGTTCACGCAACACCATGGACTGGTGCATGAGAGGGTTCTCTACACAATCCGATAAAAAATGAGTTAAAACAAATATTGAGAATAAAAAAAAAGCAAGGAAGATATGTCATAAACAAAGTAAAAATAGCTAACTCTCAAATCATGGATCTGTTTTAGACATTAGGTACAAAATATATTTTAAATCAGAACTTGAAAGATAAAAATTAAAATTATAACATCACACAACTGCAAACGAAATATCCACACCTTCTTCTCGAATAAAGAAAGTGAGAGGGGTAAACGAGCTAGGTTGGCTGGTCCCTAGCGAACTAGCTCATTACACTTCTAAGGAATGAAAAAGATCAACACTCCAAAAGATACATCAAAGCTAAACTAGACATTGTGTATGTAAATCACGACAATTCTCATGTATTAGCTGATTCGGGAAATATACATGACAAAGGATTCCAGCCCCAGAGCTAAGGATATAACTAGATTACATAAACAAAAATACAATCAATGGTTCTCTACCAGCCTCCTCCTACCTATATCTATATTATATATATCCTTTTCGCTCTAGCTGTTTTCACTAATTAAAAACATTTCTTGTTTAGGCCTTTCGAACGAATAGACTTAGAATCTGAAATTACAAACTTCGCCAGGAGTTATAATACACATGAATCTCACTTAGTCATAGCCTAACATTGAAAAACATTCCCTCATTGTGTGCCACACATTATCTTGCTTCAATTCATCAACAATTAAACTTAGAGTCAAGGATTTCAACCATCCTCGTGGAATATTTGGCTTCTCGGAAATCTGAGACTATCTTCATAGCGGTGCAGGAATCTACCTGCACTAGTCATACTCATTCATAATTGATACTGAGTTCCATGATTATTCTAGGAAATTAATATGAGTTACAAGAGATATGTAAATAGGAATGAAATCTATTAGAGTCCTATGGTAATAGGATTCATAATTCTGAATTGGATGAACTTAAATCTTGTAATATTGTACATACCTTTCTTTTCTGCAAATGTTTTCGATATTAAAATTAAAAATTGTAAAGAGGGTATGTCCTAAAAGAAATATCAAAGCACAAGCAAAAAAAAAAGATAAAAAAATACAAAAAAAAAATGAAAATATATGAACCCCAAACAAAAAAAATATCATGAAAGTGTGCAAGTCCAAGTGCCACTACTTTTTACTTTACTATCTTAAATAATGGTTGTGTGTAGCTTGTCATACATGCCACAACCCATGATAGTCAAACTACTTAATCATGGCTATTTCATGCTTGGAATTTCATGTTTATAGTTAGAGAATAAAATCTAACCAAACACTTTAATCTTGGCAGATCATTAGGTAGGTAGAGAAATAAAAGGAGCTCATCAGTTCAATATGAGCCCTTGGAAGATATAAGGTTAGAAGTATATAGTTTGTTTTATAAAAGAAAATGAAAGAAAAGGGCTTGCTAGCTTAAGTGCACCCACAAAAGTGAAGAAACAATGTTAGGGTAAGTAAAGAAAGGTTGTAGAAATACAAGTTACTTAGATCATAAGCACTACTATCATGCTTTACTATGTGTTTCAATTGTTCAAGAGCAATTATCAATGAAAAAGCATGATCATAAGTTGATTGGCCTAACTCCCCCTTCATTTCATTTCACCCCCACTATATACCCACTAATTTCCCTTTTACCCTTTCATGGCTTATGAAAACCCCTTTCCCCTCATTTTTACTCCTACCCCTTAGTTTAACACATTTCCCTAGTCAATTACTCCTAAACGTGATTCTCCTAAGTGTAAGAACCCCTTTCCCCCCTTTTAAATTCATGTTTTCCCTTCAATAATTACC
>APFE030170018.1:0-10979 GCA_000404065.3 Pinus taeda | reverse complement strand
TAAATCAATGAATAAACCAAAAAATAAATAAACAATACAAAAATAAAAATAAATAAATATATATAAAAAATAAACAGAATAAAAATAGACACACACACACACACACATATATATATATATGAAAAAAAAACTATTCCTTTTAACGGGAGGAGAGGGTAGGGACCCAGCAACTGCTTATCTTGCATCCATCTTGTCTATTGAGATTGTTCGGTCTCTTCTCAATCTCAAGGGCTTCCCTAAATTTTTGGTGATGGAAATGCGAAACCCTAGCAATAACACTCGCCTCCTCTATGCGAACATGATGCTTGGTACTCTCAGCATGCTCAACTAAAGGAGAAGAATTGGTCCTCCTATGCTTAAGGTCTACTACATGCTCACTAATCCTTTGATTAATGGAGCGACCAGTCTCTCCAATATAGGGGTTCCCACAGGAACAAGGAATCATATAAACCCCTTTCATGTCCTTAGGGTCGATAGGATCCTTTATCGACCTGAGGGATTTACGAATGGTGTTGAGGGGTCTAAAGGTCGAGGGGACATTATACCTCTTAAGAATCCTGGCAATCTTATCAGTGGTCCCCTGGACATACGGAAGATGGACACCTAGGACTCCCTCTTTCAGATCTCTTTTAGCTGATGAATTTTTGGCATCTTTGAGGAAGGCTTTATTATCTAGGAACTTGCTATAACCATTCTCAGCAAAAACATTAAGGAGATGGGATTTCTCTTTCTCAAACTGTTCATCAGAGACTCTAACGGCCCGTGTAGCTAGGGTGTTGAGAACACCCAACCTCTGATGGGAATTGGTGGGAACTAGCATGAAGATACTGCTCCGTATGTGTTTTCTTTCGAAACACTTGGTGGGAGAGGGAACCATCACTATTCTTAGAAATAAGAATATCAAGGAACGGGAGGCACCCATTGACTTCTTGTTCTTTAGTGAAGTTAATGGCAGATGACTGACAGTTGAGATGATTGAAGAAGCGATCCAATTCCTCTTGGCCATGAGACCAGATGACATTAGTGTCATCTACAAATCTCTTCCAAAGCTTCGGTAGGAGGCACGCCAAGCTTAGGGCCTTGGATTCAAAATCATCCTTAAAAATATTAGCTACGACAGGGGAAAGGGGGGAACGCATGGCCATACCACAGGTTTGTTCAAACAACTCTCCTCCAAAAATAAAGAAGGTGGAGGTGAGGTAGAGCTCCACTAATTGAGCCATCTCAGGATCAGTGAGGCGGTTGATCACCTCCATGGCTTCAATAATAGGGATGCAAGTGTAAAGGGACACAACATCAAAACTAACAAGGATGTCCTCGGGGTCAAGCTTAGTTCCCTTGAGCTCATTAATAAAGGAGGTAGAGTATTTGACGAAGGAATCTCTACGAACAACTAAGGGCTTAAGTTTGAGGGCAAGGAACTTAGCAAGAAGATAGGTAGGTCGACCAATGGTGTTGACAATGGGCCTAAGGGGAGCTCCTTCTTGTGGATCTTCGGAATTCCATAGATCTTAGGAGTTAAGGGATTTCTCTCAATGAGCTTATGGTGCAGGTCACACACAGATTTACAGGATTTAATGGCAATCACCACATTCCTAGAAATCTTCTTCAAAGGGTTTTTGGGAAGTTTCTTATAGCTCCCACTGTTATGAAGATGATCCAACATCTTGTTGCGTTAATCAGCTTTGTTGAGAATGACAGTCGCCCAACCCTTGTCGGATTTCAGAACAACGATATCATTGTTCTGGTTTAAGGATCTAAGAGCAACCAATTCCTCCTTGCTGAGGTTGCTCTTAGGGGGATTTACCTTTCTCAAGATTACTGCACAATCTTCCCTGATAGTATTTTTAATATTATCAGGTAAACGTTTAATACCGAACTCAATGTCACAAATAATATCCTCCACAGGGATCTTCTTAGGGGCCAAGGCAAAATTTAGCCCTTTACTTAAAACACTAAACATAGAAGGGGAAAAAGAAAAATCGGACAAATTAACAACCTTATTATTGCAATTCATCCTAACCTTAAAACTACCATCAGAATCGCCATCCAACTCATTATTATTATTACTATTGATATTGATATTATTATCTCTTATTATTATTGTTATTATAATTAATATTATTAATATTATTATTATTATCGTTATTAATATCAATATTATAACTGTAGTTATTATTCATAAAATTATTAATATCATAGTTAATATTAAAATTAAAAGTATTAAAATTATTATTAATATTATTATTAGATTAATTATTAATAATATTATTATTGTTAAAATCCTTATAATCAATATTATAATTATTAAAATGGTTATTATAATTAATATCATAATTATGGTCGTTATAGCCCATATACCCAACGTTGTTACCATTATAATAAAAGTCCTTCATATTATTATTTTCATAACAGTTACTATAAATATGCTGGATGTTATCAAAACACACGAGGGCAGCGTTATCACCTGGGCAGGCTTCATTGACCAACGGAGCCAAGACACCACATCGCGCATTACAACATCGCTCAACGCACATAAAATCACCACATCGCGAGAAGTAACACTGCTCAACGAAACCCCGTTCTCGGCCATCAGAAGTGGAAGCCAAATCCTGCGAATTACGCCCTGGATCTAGGAAGCAACCAACACTGCCCTCCACACCGTCTACCGGAACCCTCACATCATGCAGTTGACCATCAGAAATCAGAGGAGGATGAATATTATGGAGCGGAATGGAAGGGAACAAATCCCTATATGTGTACAGATTAGACCATCGGCCCCTTCTATTAACGTAGGAACTAGAGAATCCAAGCTCAGAAGAGGAGAGCAGATCTGCTAGATCTCTATCAGTGAATAGGTTGGACTGCTGGCCACTCTCTATCACGCTGGAGCTGGAGCTGGAGCATACGATATCTGATGAGGAGAGTGGATCGGATTCAACATTAAAGATTGCAGAGTTATTGAAGTGAGGGATCAAACCAGAGGATCCACCAGACACCCACTCCTTCAATGCAGATTTCTGACACGCAGAGACACGACTGTGTGAAACAACGTCTAAAGAGTTCAGCGCTAACCTTTGAAACTTAGAGGCCTGCTTCACCTTCTCAATCTCTTCTAGCCTGAGAGATTTTAAGGCTGAAAACGCGTCTATTCTGGCCCAAAGGGGAACAGGAATTAAGCTTGCAAGAGTTAGATGTAGACCCAAGAGATTAAGAGAGATTCGATTCAGGGATCTTCTGACCTTGATAATTTCAGCCCTTAATAAAGCCAAACTAGCCCTCAGGAAAACCTGATGGTTCTGAGGAGTGTGAATGTGATGATTGATATGAGCGAAAACAGGGATGATGGAGGAGTCCCTACATCTCTTAAGAAATGCCAGAACTATCTCAACTTAGAAACCTGCAAGCGTGCTCGTTCAAATTGATGAACCTTTGTTGTGATGTCTCTTTTGTGCAGGGATTCAATTGTAGAATGGAGGCTTCTGTAATCCATGTCAAATTTATGAGAGATTCTTCACCGTAAATCACATAAAATTTCATTTTCCGATGCGTTTCGAACCAACTAGTGTGTTCATCGTCAGGACAAGTTGAGGAAACAGATCTAGTGTGGCATGTTAAATAGTCTGAGCAGAGTCTCCAATAGTTAAATTTGATTAACAACTAATTTTTGACTTTGGGACCAAGGTCAAAAATTTATTAATATAATATTATTTTTATTATTCTTATTATTATTTATTATTTTATAATGGAAATTAGTTAAATTAGGTGGAGAATATAAATAAATAAAATAATTTTAGTTGGTTAGTTTAAAAAGGTAATTAAATTAGTTATTAATTATTATTAATATCATAAATATATGTATGTTTTAATATTAGGCTATTGGGATCAAAAAATAAAATAAAAACAAAATAAAAATAAAAAAATTGGACCAACCTAACCAAAAAAAGAATAAAAAAAACTAAATAAATAAATTTAAAAAATAAATAAATAAAAATAATATATAAAGCCATGGAGGTGATCAACCGCCTCATTGATCCTGAGATGGCTCAATTAGTGGAGCTCTGCCTCACCTCCACCTTCTTTAGTTTTGAAGGAGACTTCTTTGGACAAACCTGTGGTGTGGCCATGGGTTCCCCCTTTCCCTACTTGTAGCTGATCTTTTTATGGTTGATTTTGAATCCAAGGCCCTAAGCTCGGTGTGCCTCCTACCGACACTTTGGAAGAGATTTGTGGATGACACTAATGTCATATGGTCTCATGGCCAAGAGGACTTGGATCGCTTCTTCGATCATCTCAAATGTCAGTCATCTACCATTAAGTTCACTAAAGAACAAGAAGTCAATGGGTGACTCTCGTTCCTTGAAATTCTTGTTTCTAAGAATAGTGATGGTTCCCTCTCCCACCAAGTGTTTCGAAAGAAAACACATATGGAGCAGTATCTTCATGCTAGTTCCCACCATTTCCCGGCTCAGAAGTTGGGTGTTCTCAACACCCTAGCTACATGGGCCCTTAGAATCTCTAATGAACAAAGCTTTGAGAAAGAGAAATCCCACCTCCTTAATGTTTTCGCTGAGAATGGTTATAGCAAGTTCCTAGGTCATAAAGCCTTCCTCAAAGCTGGCAGAAATTCATCAGCTAAAAGAGATCTGAAAGAGCGGGTCCCAGGTGTCCATCTTCCGTATGTCCAGGGGACCACTGATAAGATTGCCAGGATTCTTAAGAGGCATAATGTTCCCTCGACCGTTAGATCCCTCAACACCATTCGTAAATCCCTCAGGTCAGTAAAGGATCCTATCGACTCTAAGGACATGAAAGGGGTTTATATGATTTCTGGTTCCTGTGCGACCCCCTATATTGGAGAGATTCGTCGCTCCATTAATCAAAGGATTAGTGAGCATGCAGTTGACCTTAAGCATAGGAGGAACAAGTCTTCCGCTTTACCTGAGCATGCTAAGAGTACCAAGCATCATGCTTTCATAGAGGATGCGAGTGTTATTGCTAGGGTTTCGCATTTCCATCACTGAAAATTTAGGGAAGCCCTTGAGATTGAGAAGAGACCGAACAATCTCAATAGAGAAGACGGATGGAAGATAAGCAGTTGCTGGGTCCCTGCCCTCTCCTCCCGTTAAAAGGAATATTTTTTTTTCATTTATGTATATATATATATATATTTTATATTAGTTTTATTTATTTTTTTTTATTTATTCATGGATTTATTTTGTTTGTTTTTATTTATTTATTTTATATTTTTTTACTTTATTACTTTTTATTCGTATCATATATATATATATATTATTTTTTAATTTTATTTATTTTAATTTATTTATTATTATTATTTATTTTTTGGTTTAGGTCGATCAATGTTTTATTTTTATTTTGTTTTTATTTTATTTTTTGATCCTAATAGCCTAATATTAAAACATACATATATTTATGATATTAATAATAATGAATAAATAATTTAATTACCTTTTTAAACTAACCAACTAAAATTATTTTATTTATTTATATTCTCCACTTGATTTAACTAATTTCCATTATAAAATAATATTATATTAATAAATAAATTTTTGACCTTGGTCGCAAAGTAAAAAATTAGTTGTTAATCAAATTTAGCCATTGGAGACTCTTCTCAGACTATTTAACATAACAAACTGGACTTGTTTCTTCAACCTGTCCTGACGATGAACCACACTAGTTGGTTCGAAAAGGGTCGGCAAATGAAATTTTATGTGATTTACGCTGAAGAATCTCTCATAAATTTGACATGGATGACAAAACCCTCAATTCTATAGAATAAACATAAATAAATAGTTTAACTTTTTAAATCGTATATATCCACTATCATTCGCATATATATTATAAAATCTAAAATTTTAATAAAAATTATCCATACTAAATAATATACTTCATAAAAAAAAAATCTAAAATTAGAACAAAAATAACAAATAGATGGGGAGATGTGGTGTTGGCATCCTCTCAAATAGTAACCTGAACTCTTCTTACCATTTTAAACTCATAAATTTAAATCAATTGTTTAGTTGTTCGTCATGCTCTTCTTGGAGTTCTTGCCTTTCAAGACATTGAAAAAAATTTGACCGTTATCAACCATTTAAGATTTCAAGATTGACATGGAGAATAGGAGCGCGAAAGACGGATGGCTCACTCTATATATTATTATGCTCCAATTTCCTTAACATGTATTGCGGTTTTCTCCCTTCCCCTCTGAGGTAGTTGTCTGGTGTGATATGGTTGTTTTTGTCTCTGCTTTTAGTTGTTGGTGTGTGGCTTCACCTCTGTGCTTGAATTGTGTATGTCATTTTTGTTTTATTTTCAAATTTAACGTCAGAGCGAGAAAGAGCAGAGCAGAGAGGATTCTTCCTCAATTCAACGTAGTTTGATCTTTAAAGAGAAGTTGTTAAACAAAACCTCCCTTCCTATTTTGAATCAATAGATCAGGTGAGAGAGATGTGGTAGTTATTTTGATTTGGAGTCTTCAATAACCAATTTGTGGTTTTCATTTTAGATTTTGTCAATTAATATTTCTTTGTTTGTTTTCTTTTCCTATCACCGTGTTGACAGAGAGAGTGCAAAGGACTGAGCTAAAGGGCGTGCGAATACCACTATGAAGTGAAAGGATTAAGGTACCTTACAACAAATTACTGCTTCTCTATATTTACTTCTTCTTGGAGTAATCTCTGGATTTAATACTTCTCTATATTTACTTCCTCGTGGAGTAATCTCCAGATTAATGGTGATTAATGTTTCCTTAATTTGATTAATATCAGAGTAGAGAGGATTACTACGCCTCAGAGAGAGAAAGAACATAGAAGAAGTGAGAAAGAATAGAGCAGAGTCGACCATTCATGAATTCCATGTCGATCTTTAAAGTAACAATTTTTGGATTAATGTTGTTTAATGTTTTCTTAATTTGCTTGATGTTGTAGTAGCTCGAAATAACAGAGCAGAGAGTATCGTTCTTGAATTCCATGTCATTCGATCTTTAAAGTAATATTCTCTTGATTAATGTTGTTTAATGTTTACTTATTTTTCTTAAGATAAGAATAGAGTGGATTACTGCACCTTAGGGCGAGAAGGAATAGAGCAGAGAGGATCATTCCTGAATCCCATATTGTTCTATCTTTAAAGTAATAATCTCTGCATTAATATTGTTTAATGTTTTCTTAATTTGCTTAAGATCAGTGTAGAGAGGATTACTAGGCCTGGGACAAAGAAAGAACATAGCAGAGAGGATTATTCCTCAACTCCATGTCGTTCGATCTTTAAATAATAATCTATGGATGAATTTTGTTTAATGTTTGCTTAATTTGCTTAAGATCTCTTATAGAGAGGATTACTACACCTGAGAGCGAGAACAACAAATCATAGAGTATCACTCCTGAATTCCATGGTGTTCAATCTTTAAAGTAATAATCTCTGGATTAATGTTCTTTACTATTTGCTTAATTTGCTTAAGATCATAGTAGAGAGGATTTCTATGCCTTAGAGTTGAGAAATAATTAATCTTTAATGTATTAATCTCTCGATTAATCTTGTTTAATTTTTACTTAATTTTCCTAAGATCAGAGTAGAGAGGATTATTATGCCCGAGAGCGAGAAAGAATAGAGTAGAGATGATCATTCCCGATTTCCATATCGTTCGATCTTTAAAGTAATAATCTCTGGATTAAGATTGTTTAATGTTTCCTTAATTTGCTTAAGATCAAAGTAGAGAGGATTACTATGCCTGGGAGTGAGAAAGAACAGAGCAGAGCAGATTATTCCTCAATTCCATGTCGTTCAATCTTTAAATAATAATCTCTGGATTAATGTTGTTTAATGTTTGCTTAATTTTCTTAAGATCAGGGTAAAGAGGATTACTACTCGTGAGAGTGAGAAGAGCATAACATAGAGGATCATTCCTGAATTCCATGTCGTTCGATCTTTAAAGTTATGTGGTACGATTTTAGTGATATCATTTCATTAGTTATTTCTAGACTTTCTCAATTAGTCGTGCATTATTTGTTTTATTTGTTTTCAAGCATTTTGTTGAGATAAAGAGTGCATATAGCTACCTTCCAACAACTTCTTAATACTTCTCTATTTTTAATTCTTCGAGGAGTGTTATCCCTGGATTCGCTTAAGAGCAGAGCAAAGCAGAGAGGATCATTATGCTTTTGAGCGAGAAAGAGCAGAATGGAGCAGAGGTTCAATTCCGAATTCCATGTAGTTTTATCTTTAAAGCAAACTAATTAAACAAAATTTCCATTCCCCTTTTGGATCAAGCAGTCAGGGTATGTGAGATGGTTTTAATCTGATTAATTCATTCATTAATTAATATATTTATCGTTTTAGTATCATTGTGTGTTTTTTTGTTGTTTCTCTTTCTTTCCTATCTTCATTTAGCTGAGATAAAGAGTATAGGGGGCTGAGCGGAAGGCGGAGTGAATACAGCTATGGAGCCACAGGCTTAACAAACTTTACAACTACTTCTAACGAGTTATCTCAGGATTAATGTTGTTTAATATATGTTTAATTAGTTTAAGGGTAGAGTAGAGTCGATCATTATGCCTGAGAGCACATTAGAGAGGATGATTCATGAATTGCATGTCCTTTGATATTTAAACCATGGTGGAAAGAGCTTAGTGAAAGACAGAAGATACCGTTATGGAGGAAAATGCTAAAGGTACCTTAAAACTTCTCAATATTTCCTTATTTCCGCTTTTTCTTACGGTTATCTCCAAATTTATGATATTTAATTTCATTAAGAGATTTCGAATTTTGGGAAATAAATAAATTCATGCATGCTTGATATTTCTAGATTTCTGGATTCATGATTTGGGTGAAAAGCTAAGTTATTTTAAATTTTTTCCCAAAGTGAATAACTCGTAACTTCTAGTTATGACAATTTTCTTCACTACCATTTAAAATTTTGAATGGAAGTTTATGCAAAAGATTTCTAAACTTTTAACTAACTATTTTATAAGATATCAAAACAATATGAATATAAAATGAAACAAAAAAATTCAATAAATAATTGCTGGTCTTAATGTGAGGACATAATCTTGAAATAATATTTTCTCATATTGTTGAAATTCTAGAAATATTGCTAATTTTGTTGATGGAGTGTTTAAATCAAATCCATATTGATTATTATATTATTGATGTGCGTTGGAATTCAAGAAACACAACACTCAGGGCTTACAAATTTTGGGTAGATTATTGTCTACATTTTGTTGCAGGTGCAATCTTTCCCACGCTTAGGATGATCACATTTGCAGAGGCAAGCAAGTCATTTCTGTCAATTTGAATTATTTTAACATTCTTAAGAAAAGCTTGCCCTTCGATCCTTGTTTTATGTTTTGTTTATAATTTTTTTTCTGCAACTATGCATAGCATTTATAGATCATTTTACTCGCACATTTGAAATGTTGATAACTTCTTTGGAAGTATTGTTTATAATTATTTTTCTGCAACTATGGATAATATTTATTTTTGTGTACTTTTGTTCATACATTTGAAATTTTGAGCAATTTCTTATCATTATCCATCTCCCCTCACACCCAATCATAGTTACTCCGCAAAACAAAAGCTAAATGGTTACAATTTTGAAACACGATAGAGGCAGTTGGGGGAAGGGTGGGTGAGGAGGAGGAAGAGGAGGCGGTGAGTATAGTAATCGTGAGGGCGAGGACGAGGAGGCAGAGGTAGCATGAAGGAAGAGGATGTGGGGTAGAGGAGAATGAGGGGGGTAGGATGCATAGGGTGGGGGATGCGGTGAGGGGCCATAAGGTAGAGGAGGGGAAGATGTGAAGGAAGAGGAGGCATGTGCGAGGAGGTAGGGGGAAGGAGGAGGAGGAAGAGGAGGAGGTAGAGGAGCAGTGGAGGCAAGGGGAGGAGGCTGTGGAGTGGTAGGGGAAGATGAGGATATGGAGGAGTTGGGGGGGAGGAGGTGGCAAAGGTGGCAGTGTGGGGAGGAGGCAGAGGAAGGGGGGTTTACGAGGTGGAGGAGGATTAGGTGGCCGGGCGAAGCGGTGAGGAGGGGGAGGAGCGTGGGTTTCGGGATGGTGGGAAGAGGGGGAAGAGGTGCTAGAGGAGGTGGGGGTTCCAAGGTGGTGGAAAGAGGGGGAAGAGGGGGAGGAGGAGTAGGTAGAGCCAGAGGAGGTGGAGGGGGTTGCGTAAAGGGTGGAATCAACAAGGAGGATTTTGAGGAGGGATGAAGAGGCGGAGGAGAAAGAGAAGGTGGGGGAGGATGGGTAGGTGGTTGCGAGGGGGGGCGATTCGTATGGGAAGGTCATAGAGGGGGTTGGGAGAAGTGAGAGGAGGATGAGGAGGAGGACAACGAGGAAGTGGCGGAAGAGGAGGAGCATGTGGCGAGTGAGAATAGTGAGGTAGGAGACAGGGAGAAGGTGGGGGGAGAGAGGGTGATGGGGGAGGAGTAGGAGGAATGACGATCGGGAGTAGGGGGAAAAGGCAAGGGAGGAGGAAGAGTGGGAGGAGGAGGTGGTGGAGGATGGGGAGGTAGAGTGTGAGGGAGGAGCAGGGAGGGCCATGTGAGGGGAGAGGAGGTGGCGGAAGGGTAGAGGACGGGGAGGAGGCATAGGGTGGTGGGGGAGGTGCCATAAGAGGTAGAGTGGAGGGGGAGGAGGCAGAGGAGGCACTGAAAGAGGCAAACTGGAGGGAGAGGATGGGGAGGAGGATGAAGAAGAAGAGGAAGTGGGGGTGGTGGAGTAGTAGAAGGAGGGGTGACGGAGAGAGGAGGTGGAGGATGAAGTGGAGGAGGGGGCAGATGGGCGAGGTGGAGGATTGGGGAGGAGAAGGAGTGGTAGATACAGAAGGGGTGGAGGGGGAATAGCTGCAAGAGAACAAGGTGTAGGGACGGAAGGGGCAGAGCGGGAATAGCTGGCGGATGAGGAGGGGGAGGGCGAGGCAGAGTTGGATGGCAGAGAGGAGAGGAAGGAGTTGGAAGAGGTACGAAG
>APFE030170016.1:0-12135 GCA_000404065.3 Pinus taeda | reverse complement strand
TAATCCTAAACATTAATCCTAAAAGAAGAAAAACTAAATAATAAATTAGGGATTAAAATCTAACAACTAAAATATTTATTAAGTTAACAAATAATTATTAAGTTAACAATGTCCACGGGGCTTTGGATTGACAGTGAATGGATGCACTGCTAAGGCACTCCATGTGATAGGTCACTGGTTCAAATCCCTCGTAGGTGCTTAACTACCAAAAAAAATAAAAATTATTAAGTCAATAATAAAATTAAAATAAACAAATTATAAACGTAACTAAATGCCCATTCCAACCCTAACCTTATTTATTAACCTTATTGAGTTTTGACTTATTCACTTATGGATCTATTCCTGATGATGAACCACAGAGATTGTTTCAAAACGTCGATTCTTACAAACATGAATGCGATGACTCCGAAAGATAACACTACATAGAATATAGATTGCAGAAGCCTCAAATCATTGAAAATTAACTAATTTAGTTCTATAAGCAATATGTAGTTGACGAGCCTCTAAATTAGACATAAATGAAGGCCCGTCCCTCTAAATTAAAACATAAATTAAGGCATATGACCATCCTTCAGTACATTAAATCTCTCTTTCTACATTAGATAACTTATTTTTAACTTTAATATGTTCATTAGGAAGGTTTATGAATAATTGGATATTTGTGCTTAATATTATTTATTTTGTGGAATATTATGAGAATATTGGGCAGATTATGAAGATTTGGAGGAGGAGATAATTTAGGGACTTGTTCCCAATTATAGGAGGATCAATAATAAATATTAAATCAAAAAGATATTATGGAATTATGGCAGAGATTGTGGAACTCCAATGGTTGAGAAAATCTAGGAATGTGTTCCACTAATCAAGGGACCAGATCCACTAATCAAGGGATTTTTGTGGGGAAATCTTCCTCCATTCATGGGGAATGATTCCTAATCATTTTGTATAAGTACCAAGTCAAGTTTGTTTCTAGGGGAGATTTTCATTAGTGTTATTGTGCAGAGGTCTTGTATTATTGTAGCTCCATTGTATTTTCTTGCAGGGATGTAATTCTATTAATGAAAATAATGAAGATTGGTGTCATGTTCAGCTTCTAAATATTTTATCCTCCATAGGACTCTCATTTTCCTTGGTCTTGGCCATCCCAGGGACCTCAGAGCCCTTATGTATCATTTTCTTTCCTTCTTTTCAATTCTTATTCACATGCCTCTCTAGTTTTTATTTCTTTCTATTTATGCATTTAGTATTAATGATTTATTGTTGTAGGATTGAGCTAAATGGTTGATGTAAGTTCTTTTTTAGGATCAAAAGAATTATTTCATCGTTGGAAAAGTTTTGGAAGTTCATAGTAGTCATTAAGCTACTTGGATTAGTCTTTGTATTTCCAAATCTAGATTTTTGGACCTCCTTTTTGGAGAAGAACACTAAATTTCTGCTATTTTTTAGAGCATGATAACAAGCTTCAATTGAGTTGGTTCCACTTGAATTAGATCAAAAAAACATTCTAGTTCATAAAAAAAATCACCCCATTGGATTTTCACTTGATTTGGCTAGAAATTTCTTTGATTTACTATCTCACTAGTTCTACGATTTCTAGATTTTCGACTAGTAAAGTTTTTTTATATTTTAGCATAGGTTAACACAGGTATTTTTGAGTGATTCCACATGTAATGGGGATATAAGAAATCCTAGTTCATAAAGAAATGTATCCCATGCAACTTGGATTTTATTTTCGTGTTCATTCGATGAATTATAGTAAATCTGTACATCCTGTAGGAAACCATTGTAGCATCCTATAGAAAATCTTATTTTGAGGCCAAAATGAGGAAAAAGCCTCTAGGAAGCTAGCAAAGGGTCTCTACTTATATCCCAAGCATTCTGAGAATTCACCATCATCTCCAAGCCACTTGCCACATCACCAAAAGAGATTATCTTTCACACTCTCACATGAAAAAAACATAATTATTTTATTCATTTACATGCATAGTAGTAGAAGGTTTTATGGTTTAAATATGCATGCTTAGGACAGTAGGATTGCATACATGTTAACTTAGCATTCTTTTGAAGCAAAGCCTCTTAGCAGTTAGTTAGAAAATGGTGTGTTTTAGCATTTGATTTGAGTCTCTTCCCTTGTACTTTCTGTTAGCACCTAAATCCGCGTTAGGCTGAAAGAAGGCAAAATTCAGGGTAACCACAAACCATGCTCAATTTGGTAGCTAGCCCTACCAGAATAGGAGAGGGCTCTCTCTGAGTCACACTCAGTCAATAGATAAACGAAAAGGCCTGAGATGACTTACAGTGAAATATTTATCTTAGGCTAGTAAGTGAATATGGACACAAGAAGTGATTTTTATGAATGACTGTGTTTCTGGGATGGTATGGGACCAATGGACCTCAATGAACATAGAACTTAATACAAAGGCACGGATTACTTCGTGAGGCAAGATAGGCGGAAAGCTTAGCAATTTAGTTTAAGATGGTGCAGAATGGAGAGATTGATTAAGAGGGCGAAAAGGGAATGGACAACATGAATCCTTTTCAACAGAAGAATGAACACTGAACATGAAATTTCCCACAGGAAGAGCAATAAAATTGAATTCTACCTTAGCTAACTTAGAAAACTTCACTGGAAATGAATATGAAATGAACTATGAAACATAACAAGATACATATGAAACATAAGAGACACATTTTCTACACTCACAACCAAATGAATCTCATGAAACAGAGCCACTGCCTTTCATTAATCCTCTGTAAAAAATATAAAATGCAAAAACAGAGTTTCTTTCCCACAGTCTCCCAGAAGTTACAAGCAAACCAACCCTTTGCAAATAGTTTGCATACAATATATAGAATGTGCCATGAAGAGATAGAATGCCCAACGGTTGGGGAGTTAGTCGAATCATTACAAAATGAAGGTGGAGAGCCAAACATCAGCTGCAGGTGCAGCGCCACAAACATGACAAATGGCTTGGGTGACCCTTTGCCTTCCTTTGCCACTTGGATAGATGCCCATCTGGAGCGAAAATACTTTAAATGCCACCTTTGGTGTCAAAAAAGTGAAGTGTAGATGAGAGGGCCCACTTATGAAAAGTCGCGAAGCGAAATTTCGTGAAACATAGGCAATTTGGGCCTTTTTTCCTATATGCGCAGCACCATTTTCTGTATGCGTTGTGCCAGTTTGAGGCCAGCTTTGAGGCACTTGTAGGAGTCCAAAATATGCCCAAGTGTGCTTGTTGGAAAGCTTGTCTCGTCTAATTTCCAACCTAAGTGGAATTTTTGAATTGGGAGATCATTTGCCCCTCCAAATCTTCACTCTCCCAAGACTGCTTCCTGTGTGTCAAAATAGGGGCAGTGAGGCCAGTTTTTGGGTGTTTTTGACCTCCTGGAGAGTCAAATCATGCCCGAATCTCTTCCCTGAGTTCTAGTAGTCGTGATTTTGCATGATGAATCCAAAAATGTAAACCGTTTCTCGTTTGGAGCTCCCAATCCTATGCGTCCCATTGGTGGCGCGGCGCGTATAGAGAAAAAACCTGTGTTTGTGCCAAAAAATTTCCATGTGACCAAAATTGTCCCAAATTTCTTGAAATTTGGGCTGGAGGTTCTCTAAGAGGCACTATGTTGGGCCACAGAAGCTTTAGAGAAGATTCAAAGCCGATCTTGCTCTCTTTTGTTGCTTTGCTCAATTTTGCCTTTAAATTCCTTATTTGTGCCTTGCAAACATGATTGTGTGCCCAATAATGGTTTTTCATGTGCTTGAGCATGTAATTATCCTTGTTCGCTTTCGCCAATCACTGTGTGTCTCCATCTCATACTCAGATGAATGTTGTGACACCATGACTGCTGTGTATACTGTACCTAGGCTGCCCTTTGATGATGGTGTGAGGCTGGGTGCCTTTGTGATATCTGTTACCAAGGGGAACAATGAAACAGAGAGTATTAGGGAGGGAGTAATGTAATGGGAATAGGGGTTATAGGGAGAAATTTGTTTAGCGACATGGGAGGAGTTTTGGTATTTTGATAGGGTAGGGTTTGGGGTTTTAACAAGGTAGGGTTTGGGGTGTCATGTTGACCAAATAGTGGAGGGATAGGGGAGAGGTTTTGGTAGTAATTTAGTTCTTGGATATTAGGAAAAATGAGAAAGGGAGGATAGGAAAAATTGTAGGTGAGGGGGAAAATGATGGGTGGAATGGAACCTTGGCACTAACAACACACTTTAGCAACCCTAGCCATCATGGTTCTTAGTGATTTCTTATGGTTGATTTTATGCATTTGGTTGCATTCAAACATCGGTATAAACCATCATATCATGATAAAACTTGATGAAAAAAAGATTTCAAAGAGCCTACCTTTCAATTTGACGGGCTTCACAAAAATTTGGAGGTGATTTGGCCTTGTTTCGGCCCTTGGTCTGTGTGCATCGGGCGCAAAACCTAATGCGCCGCGCCCTGGGTATGCGCCATGCCTATGGAAAGTTTGAACTATGGGCAGGCTCTGTGTGCACCGCACCCTCTGTGTGCACCGTGCTCCTGAGTATATGCGCCGCGCTCCTTGGAACTGCCTCCAACTCACTCAAACACGCACGATGCACACTTTGCTCTCCTAATCACTTTGCAACGTTTCTTTATGACCTTGATTTGTACAATAACCTTGTTTGCTTGTGGAAATTTTGTGGAATGAAGAATTTTCATTTCTGGAGGAAGATTTCAGTTAACTTCAGGGCTTTTAGCCCTGTGCGTTGTGCCTCCCATGTGTGTCGTGCCAGTGTAAATTTACACTGGAAAGTCTCCCTCTATGCATCGTGCCTTTTTATAGGAGCCTTTTAGAGGCCTTCTCGGTGTCCAAATTGGGTGTAGGATAGATCCTTGGAAAGGTATTTGAGTCTACTTTCTAACCCAACTAGAAATTTTCAATCTGGAGGTAATCTTCCCTATAAAAAATCAAATCTCCCAAGACTCGTCAAAATGTGCCCAGTGAAGTTGCCTCAAGGCAGAGTGCTGTTGCAGTGAACTTTTGAAGGTGTACCTCAACTCAAAATTGAGCTCATGATAGCTCATTGGAAATCTCTTTGTGGCAAGTTATCATTTTACTCATCAAGCAAGTCATTTGGCAAACCAAGATAGGAGAACACTTGATTTTCCCAAGGTCACTTCAGAGGTGTATCAATTCTCCCAAGGCAATTGTATTTTTGACATTTCTCTAAAACCATGACACCTGTGTAAAATTTGAAGGAGTTTTTTCTTATTCCTTGGTCTATTATGGAAAGAAACCTCTCTCAAGTTTCCCAAATTCATCTTTGATTGCTAAGAAAAATCATTTGAGTGAAACATATCCCGATGTGTGGGACAAGGGATTTACCGAAATGAAGCGAAATGAAGGGGATAAGGGCTTCTAAATTCTTGAGAAAAATTAGGGAAGTGGGGAGGGATGTTAAAAAGTAGGGGAAAGTGAAATCATAGAAATTGAGTGAGGGGAAGGGGTCCAAAAAGGCAAAGCACAAGCCTAGCCCAAAAAATTGCCCAATTGTAGCTAGAAACTAGGGTTTGTGAGAAAATGAGGAATGTGGGGGAGTTTAGTGATGGGAAGAGTTTAATAAGGTACATCATGGGTAGGGGAAGATGTATGAACATCAGGATACAAGTTTTTCTGATTATTTGACCATCCAAGAGAACTTAGTTTCAAAACCCTAGGAGAGGGAAATGAACCTTGCCTAGGCGCAACTAAAGCATGAACAAGGTGTAAAATGACCTAGTGGAACTTGACATTATGATGACAACCCTTTGAATGATGGTACACTCAGTTGAATGGTGACATGGACTTTCATTTGGACAACTTTTACAAGGGTAAAATCAAACCCTAGACCTAATGCCTAGTCACAAAATTTTGCTTGAAGACTCACTGAAATGAAAAAATTTGACCTTGACACCTTAAAATCACTTTGTAAGAGCATGTTTGATCATTGGAGGAAGGATGTAAAGATTGACACTAACACTTTCTTTCTTGCAATAGGTTAAGGTTCCATTTTAAACATTTCATTTTCTGCAATTAGTTTAGGATTTGACTTTAGTACATGCACTCCATTACATCATGATAGAAAAGGAGGCACGCATTATTTGCCACACATATAGTGTCGATACCTCTTAAGTTTGTATGAAACTCGAGTTTATAATTAAAGTAGGGAGCCTTGGGAGTTACAACGTTCTTGTTACAATACCAAGGCTCATCACTTTTTCGCACCGTTGCTTGGGAGGTGACAAAGTATGCATTGTTTTCTTCCCTATTTTATTCATTTCTTTTTATTTTTTGCAAAAACAAAATAATGAATGCATTAGGCATATTTCATTTCAAAAATAGGAACGCACATTGCTTTAGTGCCTTCATTCAATCATAAAAACAAAAAAAATGTCCAACTCCAACCCACCCGCCCATTTGATCATGAGGTGCAGTAAGAGTCACATCACCATCTACTTTTCTTGGTACAAGAAGAATAGATGGCAAAGAATGTAGAAGAAATGGATGGAGATGATGACAATGAGGAAGATCTTCTCAGATTTCCCATTCAAGATACCAATGGTAGCATGCACATGAAGAATAACCGTCCATCTTTTCTTATAAAATTTTATGGTCTATGGTCATAGGATCTAGAAACCTTTCTCTTTGAATTTGATATTGTTTGTAGATCTTATGGTTACTTATTAGAAACTCAAAAACTGAGATTGTTTCTGCCAACTTTGAAGGATAGAACCCTTAAATGGTTTATGATTTTAGGGACTAATTCAATAAGATCATCGAATAATATGAAAAAGACATTTATAGAAAAATATAAAGATCACGATCTTAAAGAAGAAATATTGAGAATGAATCAAAGAGAAGATGAGAGCCTTGAGGATCTAATAGATAGGTTCATATACAATGTTAAGAGGGGAAAACTACATCATTTAGGATTTGACACACTAAAAACACTCTTACTTAGAAAAAATAGGGATGAGTGGATTGATCTCCTTGATCTCATGAGTAGAGGTGATGTATACCAATTATCATTTGAAGAAATTTGTGAAACATGCAAAAACATATCAAGAGGAAAGGCAAGAGTAGGTAAATTAACATCAAGGTCAGTGAGTCAAGCTAAAATTGAAAATGTGTTTGATGATTTTAAAACATAAATTATTAGCAATATAACAAAACAAGTAGAAATGTTAAAAATGCAATATGAAGGAAAAGCAAATGTTGATATTTGTGTTGCAGAATCACATGATGTTAAACATTGTCTATCATTACCAAGGTTGAAGGAATTTCACCAAGAGGACAATGTAGCAAGTCAATTACCAATGTAACGATGTTATTTAGCTCCAAGGGGACCATGGAAACCTATTCAGCCTGATATGATGCAAGAGCCTAATTCCCAATTTCAAGGTTATGCATATCCACCTCAAAGTAATTGGAACACACCTTTTCCTTATAAACATTAGCCATCTCAACCCGAAAATTAATCTTGGCATCAAGGTTGGAAAGGAACTTATGGGAGCCATGCACAATGTCCTCAATATTTTCCTCAATATCCTCCATACCCAACTCCGTGTTATCCCTACTAGTCACCTTCACCTTCACCACAACCCCATCCACATCCATCTCAAATATACACTCCCACTCAACTACTTGTACCACCATTTCCAAACCCACACATTGAAATAGCTCAGACCAGTTACAATAAAGAGGTAAAACACTTCCAAACATCTCCTCTTGAGCTCAATGGTATTCACCATAGCTTAGGAAGAGTATTGAAAAAAGATATTCTCTTGATATCGTTGGAGGACTATATCCAGAAGAAAAATATTTGAAAGTGAAGATTAAAGAATCATGGGTTGCACTTGATGAAGAGAAGATATCAAAATCTGATATTGAGAAAGCTCCCTCATGGTTACCATCAAATCCTCCATGTATTCAAGAGAACAATCAACAAAAAGCGGAAGATTTGAAGGTCATGGTAGAAGAAGACATGAAGAATGATCCAGATCGGCAAAAGGATAAGGGACATCACAACTATATTGAAATATGGTTCTAGACAGTCACTAAGTTACAACAATGCTCTCTTATTCAATTGTGTGTGTATTCATCAAACTCAAAGAATTTGATCACTCAAATTCAGGTACTCGTCAAAACATACATTTCAAGCCTACAAATTAGTTTTTTTGTCATCTTGACGTGCACATGGCTCCATTGGAGGTATTTTTATACTTGAAAGTGTCTTTGCTCTTCAAGTAAAGTAGGGTATAAGAGAAAAACAAAATTAAAAATAAGAAAAAAATAAAATTCTCAGGTGAAGTCCTCCTTTGAGGCATTTAATGGGATGGAAAAAAGAGAAAAAGAGAAAAAAGAAAAGATCCTAGGTGAAAACCTCCTTTGAGGCACCTAGGCAGACCTACTAGTTGAAAACCTCCTTGGAGCAGCTAGTAGGCCTAGAAGAAAAAAAAAGAGAAAAATAAAAAAAAAAATCTTTGTTTCATGTATCTTTATGATGAATGCATGTACTCTCCAACATTTGCAAGAAATAAGAACAAGTTGGTACCAAAAGGAGAATTGGTCAAGCCTAGTCAAAGGAAGTCAAATTTTACCTTTCTCCTCCTTTTCTCAAATGCTGGAACAAGGCCAAGGCCATGACAACCGATCACTCTCATCTATTTTCACCATCTGCCCATCATTCTCTAGCTTCTACCATTATGTTTGCTTATTGTCCTAAAAAACTACAAGATGCTCCGTTTTACTACAGGAGAGAAAAATACATGGAGCAGAAATTTGTTTTGGCCATAGCTTGAAAACAATGCATCCATTTGACAAGTTTTTTTAGGGGGGGATGCATATGGATGATGGTAACATGCTCAAGCAATTTCAACAAATTCCAGGGCATCATTTTTTAGAAATTAGCCTACATCACATACAACCATTTTTGCATTTTATTGATATCCGTTCATCCCTTTAAAATGATGTTTCATGGGAGATGCATATGGATGATGAAACAATGTTTAATGTGGAGATGCAAATGAATGATGGTAACATGCCCAAGAAATTTCAGCAAATTCCAGTGCACGGTTTCCAAGAAATCGACCTCCATCACCTTCAACCATTTATAGTTTTTCTTGAGATTCGTGCATCCATTAACCAAATTGTTCTTATGGGGAAGTGCATAATGATGATGTTACCATGATCATAAAGTTTCAGGTAAATCCATTCCACCATTTGGGAGATATGGAAAAAACAAGTCATTGTCTTGGAAACCTACAAGATTCCCTGAGATCCTACAACATACAAAAAAATGCCTACAAGATTGGCAGTGAGTAGTTTTAAAAGGGAAAAATAGAGGTTGGATTCATGAAGTAGTGTTAAAGAGGCAGGCTCTACATTTCCCCACATTTTTCCAAGTGAAAGGAACACAAAAAACCCTTCTAGTTTTTTGAAAGTGATTGCAGCATAAGGGGAATGTATACACAAATTTTTTAAATTTGGTATTATACATATACGAACCTCCATCCATTAGAGAAAAATGACAAGGGGAACCCATAAACGCAGTGAGGATTCATCAAAACCTTCCTGTACTAAAGATATTCACAAGGCACAATTGGATGGGTTTCTTTGAAAATTTGAGGGGATATGATGATGAAGTAGCCAGAGATTTGTAGTCAGCTTCAACATGGAGGTCCAGAGGTCAAATAAGCTCCTCTAGAGCTTAGAAATAGTATCAATATCATCAGCATCACCATCTAACACCTTCACATCAACATCAACTCAGCACTAGCATGCATGTCTCTCCAACAACCATAAGGTAGGTATAAGTATGCAATATTCTTGACTTCTTCTCTTGAGCATATTATAGTTAGAAATTTGTTGTCAATGCATGAGAGATGAGGTTTTATAAGCTAAGGATGGGTCAACAGTCTCAGCCACCCTCAACTAGTTAATTACAACTTATTCCTTCACTCATGCAATGTTGAAAAGTAAAATTATGAAGGGTGATGATTCCAAGGAATGAAGACATCAGTTAAAAGAAGAAATTTTTGCAAAGGCCAAGTCACCATACCACTCCAAGCCCTTCATCCACTTCATATTCACTATCTATTCATCATTCATCCATCCCATTTCATTCTTGAGAAAAAACAATAAGAGCATCCTCACCATTTTAACAAACCTACACTACTCCCTTTGAGCCCTAGCATCATCATCCAATCCCTCGTCATGATTTCACTCCCGTACAGTTATAAGACCCTGAAAGAGGAGGAATGACTACTACAGGAAGGTAGAATGTTTCTACAAGAAGGGAGAAATGAACAAATTATGCTAAACCCCATGACGGAAAAGCTTAAGAGAGACATAATAAAAAAAAAAAATCTCCAATGGCATTGGGAAATCATCTAGGCCACAAGAGAGAAGAAGGCAACAAAAGGAAATGAGGCATTCACCATCAAAACAGAAATCAAACTATAGTGATAGAAACAGGGTTTCCAAGAGGTCTCTAATATGTTTCTAGCTTTTGTCAAGGGGACATACAAAGTCTGTCACCAATAATGATGTATAATGACAGATAACGACCGTCACATTTTATATGAGCAATGGTGACGGACAATAGCCTCCGTCACCAAATGAACGTCACCAAAGGTGGCATCGCCAAAAGTATAGGTGTTGTAGTGACATTCAATGTTTCTCACCAATAATGATTTATAATGATGGATAGTGACCGTCACCATTACATATGAGCAACGGTGATGGACCATAGCCTGGGTCACCAAAAACTGAATGTCACCAAAGGTGGCGTCACCAAAAGTATAGGTGTTATGGTGACATTCAAGGTCCATCATGAATATTGATTATAATGACAGATAGTGACCGTCACCATTTTATATGAACAACAATGATTTATTGTGATGGATCTTCAATGGTCGTCACTATTGGTATATATATATATGGTGATATTCATTGACCGTCAACAAAATCCGCATTGCGAGAAGTATAGGTATTATGGTGACATTGAAGGTTCGTCATGAATAATGACTATAATGATAGACCATGACCGTCACTATTTCATATCAACAACAACGATTTATGATTACGGACCTGAGAGTCATCACTATTGATGCGTATATATGGTGGCGTTCATTGACCATCACCATTTCATATTTTTTGTGAGGGTCAAAAAATGTCACCAAAGCTCATTGGTGATGGTCAAAAGAGCCTCCATCACCAAAAATTGATTGTCGCCATTCCATATGGATGTCAGGGCATGACAAAATCAAACTACTAGCCTCCTAATTGTAAAGCAGGTGCTCTTTCATTGAGCTAGAACCCTTTAAAGAATTATACTTTTAAAAATTAGACCTTGAAACTTCATAAATTTTAAATTCTACAACTTTCAATAAATTAAAGTCTCGGTAATATTTTACTAAACAAGCAAAGCAACATCAAAGCTACAGGTCCCTACCTAATGGTTATTGAAGTTATGAAAAGAGGGTGGAGGGACAAATAGTTATGTATAAGAGAATCAATATGTTCAGTTGAATACTCAATTATAAGTGAAACTTTAAAGACATTTATAACCTATAAATGACCTATAACTAGAAAATGCACCAAATATTGCAAAGGAAATGTCATAAGTGGGTAGCATATGAAAGAAGAGGAGGCAAGGGCTTGGAACCCTTGTACATCTTGGCATGCTTTAGCACTTAGCACATCCGAGCTTGTTTGACATGTATTTGTAATATCTGGCACATGTTAGCATGCCCTAGAATTCCCTAACACACCTTGGTAGTCATGACCTCACAACTAGTATTACATTTTTCCATGACATGGAAACCTTACATTCACTAGAAAATCTTGGCACTCCCTAGTTTTCATGCCCTCTATTATCCTCCACAATGTCCCGGGTTGATGAGGAGATTGACGAAGGTAACCATAGACCAAGCTTTTAGTTTGGTCGCTAGACCTACCAAACCAGAGAGGGCTCTCTCTATGAAATCACGACCAAGAGATGACTGGAATGTAAAGGATTTTAGGCTACATAACTAGGCTGAGGTGGGTTTTTGGAAAATTTAGGGACTTGGAACTCTGTCCACCAGTGTCATGTCTAGAAGAGACTTGGTCAAGGAGGCA
>APFE030170007.1:72143-84191 GCA_000404065.3 Pinus taeda | reverse complement strand
CGATTTTTCCATAAAACAATGTGGGAAAGCTCATATCTTTCGAAAACCTATCTCTAGATATGCCCAAAGGCCTATAACCTTCACCTGGAGAAATGCTTATTTGATTATTATGTAGATCATAAATATTATATGAATTACTAAATCCATGTAATAGTGTTTTTGTTACCAGATCTTGATCATAGTAATCATTATCATCATTGCTTTTTGTATCTGTCTCACATGCATATTCATCCTTGTTTTGATCAAAGACTTGTTTCCAATTTTCATTTATTCTGACATTATCCAGTCTATAAAGTGAAGTTTTACACAATAGTCTCAATGTCTTCATGACTTTATGAACACATACATTCCCAATAAAAAATATGCCTTTAAACATTAAACGTATTTTAATTTCCACAACCACTGTATTAGATTCATTTATGTCACGAGGAAGTGCAATTTGAATTCGAGATGTGTCAGCAGGTACATTGATAAGTCCACCAATCAATGCCAATTGTGATTTTCTAAAATGTTGTCCAAGTTCCCGTATTTTCTAAAATAATAATCTTAAAGATATTAGTCTTTCCTCCAATTCATAAATTTCTTTCACTTTGGAAATTTTTCTACTACGCCTAATTTGTTCTGAAACTGCAAATTTGATAATTTGTCATTTTCAAATGATTTTTTGCTTTTTTTTCATATAACCTTGAATTTGGACACATTGTTGAATTTTTTCTCTATGATATCTCTGCTAAACAAAGTTTAATGACATACTGCACAATCATGAAAAGTATTTTCTTAAAATATGGTATTTTGTGTTGAATTTCGCTACTTTGATCATCTTCTAATCAGACTTGTTTCGATAACGTTGTTGTTTATTATGTATTTTTTGATTTGATGCAATGAGCAATGTCATCTCTTGTTTACATTGACATGATTTGTATTAAGTTCCATAGTATCTTCATCTATGTTGATGTTTTTAAAGTTAGACTTTAATGGATTGCATAGTTTTCTAAGAACACTTGTTTTGAAAACATTCTTGTTTATTATATGTGTTTTAATTTGATGCAATGATAGTCATTGTCACTTTTTTTCATTGTTAAGCTTTTGACAAGTTCTATGAAAATTTCATCTATGTTCATGTTTTCAGACTCACTTGCATTAACCTCACTATTTTTAATTTGATTCTTCTATATATTGCTCTTCATTAATTGCTTCAAGATGACATGAAATGTTTTTCTATTATACAATCTCTTTAAGAGGTTTTGTTGACGGTGCTAGACCCGCCAACATGTCAAGGGGATCTCCCTGGTAAGAAGTCCGAATTAGACCTCAGACCGTTTGGCGTAGGAGTCCCAACAGTGGGTTGTAAGGTAATACCTTAACCACGATGTCGCATAGAGGCAAGTAAGATAACTCTATTAGTAGCAAGGGTGTGATTGATGCAATGAGTCAAGGAATGAGTATGAGAGGTTCCAACACTTCAAAGGGAGAGGAAGGTGAAGGTGAGTTCCAGGTTGAAAGGGATCAGTCCCAACTCGGCTAGGAACACACAACACAAAGGACATGCACAGCTTCCAGCAGAGCAGTCGACACGGATGCGAAAGTCCCAACAAACAAGGTAAGATAACACAAACAACACTCACAGATCAGTTTGAGATGAGTGTGATGGTTGATATAACGAGGTTCAGAGAAAAGTCTTTCTGATGTTCGGCAGAGCTGTCAACACAGACGGTGACAACATTAACAACATATGCAACACATTAACAACAAAATTCATATATTTGCATACAAATCATTTCATATACAAGTACGTAAGTTAAACAACATATATCATTAAGGCAACCAGAGCAGTCCAACTACACTACCAACATATCCATGAAAATGTGTTGGCTTTTATTATATAAAGAAGTGTAAGTCACAATCATATAATACACTATGTAAACCTGCTAGCCCTATCAGTAGAATGTTATAGCCACATCTGCCTGCTCCTCCAAAGAGATGTACTAGCTCTGTGCAGTGGAGAAGCCAAGGCATGTTACAATATTGTCCAAGCCTTCTTCAAGATAGTCTTAGTAGAAGCTTGGCTAACCAAAAGCCTATACAATGAGTTATGAAGGACTATTTATAGAAAAGGGTGGGGTGACCTTTGACATTCCCCTTTGTGACCGTTCAACTACCCTCATGACTCTTCACCTACTCTATGACTGTTATATTCACTTTTGAGACTTGACTTACACTTGACATGACCCAAAAATACAAAGCAAATGTACCCATGTGAACAATGGCTTGAACAAGCCAAACTAGACACCACTCTGACTTAGAAAACTATAGAAGTCCAACTGCTCGACATCCTCATGGTGATCAACAGTAACATATTGGTGCCAAGATTGGTAGTCTTTGATAGTGTCCGTGTGTTCAGCTGTGACATCTATATGGAACCTGAACCTTGCCTCCATGGCATCTGGCTACACTACTTGGGCTCCTCTGTCCAACTCATTTGAAAGAATGCACAACATTGTCCTCAATGTGGCCGGACCAGCAACATACTTGTGCATGACGTCTACACTGATAGGCAAATCTAGACTGGTGGCGACTCGCATCAACTTGTCGAAGTACGAGTCAAGCTCCTGTTGGACCTGCTTCTTGGTCTTCGCTTGGGTGAGAGTCTCAAGTGATGGAATCAAATATGTGTGCACAACATCCTCCACGCTCTTAAATACTCATGCATGGGAAGCCTGTATGCTAGTGATGAGTTGCAGTAGGCCCTCATAGTTCCGGATCTAACTCCAGATACGTGCTTGCAACTCAACCACATTGGCCTTCATCATTTTGGGCAAATGAAGCTGGGCTCCTTTATACTTCATCGTCTATACTCACATGCTATCAACGACATCATGTATGTTCTTCAAGATGCGAGCTCTTCTCACACATGGATGCTGCCATCCGTGAAGATGAACAACTTCTTGATGCACATTACCGGACTTGGAGTACAATGCTGGCATAAGTGTGTCCAAGGACAACACTTCCTCCAGTATTTCCTTCTTCAATTCATCTCGAGAAGAAATTGTCACCAAGTCTCCTCCTTGCTTTGCCACCTGTATTTCGTTGGCCATTCACTCATTCTTAGTTATGAGGAAGTGAAAACTGGAGCTAGTGGCTTCGACATACACTCTAGTTGCATCAGCCAAAGCAATTGGGTCCTTGTGTACATCAGTTACGATCAATTTCTCTTCAACTTGCGTAGGGGATGTTTGGTCCTCCAGAGTTGGTACTCTGTCAAGATGCACAAATCTATGTTGAGATTCATCAAAGGAGCTGTCGTGCATCCTTTGTCATTCGAGATTTTCTCATCATGTAGATCGACATGCGAATATGACCAAGTATTGGTATGCCTTCCTCAATATATTCATCTTATAGATCCGGTTAGGGGTCATCTTGAAACGAGTTAGCTCCTTTACCCAATCCTTCAGAATATCTCTGGAGTGGCCTCTGTTGTTGGGCAAGCTGAACGGAGGGGTCATGATAGTCATGGGCTTGTCCTTCTGATACATCTCATCATAGTATCATGCCTAAAAGGTTGCAAGCTTCATCCCACTAGCACTTCTCAAGGTCATCGTCTCGGGGTCAGTGTGAGAGACGATCCAGTGAATCATATCCGCACATGGGAACGTGGGGTATCTGCATGCAATCCGGTACAGGCTGGACTTATGAATGTTCACATACACATGACAATCTTCAAGGTATTTCCAAAAAGTACCTGCGCATTTTTCATTCACCTCTTGCCACTTTAGTTTGATGTCATTGTCTAGATTCAACTTCGTATCTTCGTAGATCGGCATGCTAGAGGACACCTATTTTTCCAATTGCAACACCATCAGTGTCTTATGATCCTGTCCTCTTGGAAGTCATTGAGACAGATGAACTCCTGAAAGATCTGGAAACAAGCAATATCCATGGCAAGAAATATGTCAGTGAAAACAAAGAAAATCTGGGGAAGGACACAAAACATACTTGGGGAAATGATGAGCAAGATTGCACAAATTTCACTGGGAGGCTGAGTGAATGGCTGCTAGAACCGTTCAAAATGTAGTCTGGACTGACTAGGAGGTTGAACTAGCTGTTGTGTCTACAAAATGCGCGATCCAGTTGGGCAGTTAGCTGCTGGGATTGCGCAATGCACGATTCCAGTTGGGAAAGACTGCTGGCCTAGGGACAGTTTTTGTGCAAATTTTTGGGCCAAGTAGCCATTGACCTATAGAAATGTGCATTTCAGTCTAGGAGGTTAGTGCTAGGCCAAAATGCACAAATCTGGACAGGAAGGTGAACCTTCCTTCTCCAGATTGCGCAAAGTAGCCTTGGTGAAGGTAGAGACCAGGCCAGGGTTGGCCTGATTCACCGACAGGCAACTTCAAGCAAGTAAGTCGATAAAATTCACGGTGACACTAAGTGATAGTAGAAGTGATAAATAGTGCATGCAAAACATGAATGGAAGATTGAGCAAACAGATCAACATGCATGTGGGTGATGTTGTTCGTCGGTTGGGCGAACACCCGTGCAAAACAATTTCATGCATGCGACAACAGTGAGATTGCAATGAAAATTGAAACAGAGCTAGGAAAAGCTAGAATATATGTAAACGATACTAGGCATTCAAAGAAATCAAGAAAACAACACTTACACAAAAAATGGTAGAAATGCTGAAAAAGACAAGTTGAGGCCGCTTACTCATGAATAGCTGAGCCAGATGTATCGAAGAGTCTTGGATGTGTTGTGGGATGTTAGAGCTCCAAGATCAATGTGAACGAATGAGCTCTAATGTGTCAAATAAATAATTTTGGTCTCAAGATGTGCATGCCACGAATCTAGGAAAAAATGAAACTTGGAGAGAAACTTATAAAACAACTTTACATGTAACCCCTGGCTGCTAAAAATATCTCCCTGAATCATGGGATACCTTTTGCATGTTGCGTCTTGCTATTCCCAGGAATATCAAGTCATGCATGCATGCAAGTCAAGTTTCCTTGGTCTCGGGTGGAACTGGTCAACCACATTGTCCATGCATGCTAGTGCTCAACTTGGGAAAAATGCGCATTCCTAACTATAAGATGGGCTAACTTCCCAAGGGGATTGTGCAATTTCTGGGCCCAGAAGCTGTCTGCTACCCAGATTTGCGCAAATCCTAGGCTGAACTGCCTATTGGTGGGAAAAATTGTGCAATTCTTGCTGGGAGGGTTGGCTGGAAGGATTGCGCAATCCATAAGACCAGTAGGCTGTCAGAGATAATTACATAATTCTTGGAGGGAAAGGCTGGCTGCCCTCCAAGAATGCACAATTTTCAAGGCGAAGATGCTCAGCCTATAGCTGGACCAAGTTCGAGTAAGCAGCCTGTGAGGGGAATAGATCAACTGTGTTCGATAGGCTGCGTTTGTGCGAGGAAAGCACTGAAGCTTGAGTACTTGACGAAGTAGGACAAAGTGTTGTGTAAGGTTGGTAGGGAGGCTCCAAAAAAGGCTAAGGCAAAATTTTGGATGGTGGTTGTAGCTACTACAATAGGTTTATAATGAAAATGATGTACACTTATTCCAAATTGCATAACATGGAATATCGTTGCATTTTTTTCAAATACACAAAATTTATCTATAACAACTAGTGTATCAATAGACCATATGTCTATATTTATATTCAAGATATATCGTATCCAATTATAAAGAAAAAGGCCACCGTCTATCTTCCCTTTTTCATATAGCATTGCTAATTGTATAACGTATCCCTGCCAATATACTATTCCAAGAAATGACATAATTACATCTTCATTCATGTATTTTTCTATGTAATTTAATGCAAACGAATCATTATGCTTGATTGCATTGCAAAAATCTTGTGCAATTATGTGTCGTAAATAGGGAACATCATATTCATTCTCTGTAAATTGGCATATTGTTTCAAAACAACTTTCACTGTAAATACATTTGAACCCGGAAAACCTCTTAAAAATATGCCTACTCATGGTTTCCTCTATGTGCATCCATCTATGTTTTGTTTGTTTGTAATCAGTTATATTTATTATATGTTCATGATCAGTTCTTATTGAATGCTTTTCTTGCACATAAATGGTTCGAAATGTCTAACAATTGGATTTTCATCATGGAGAAATATGTCATAAATTTATTTACATAAATTTGAATTAAAATGAAAATATCTTTCATTGTGTATTTGACCTAAGTCTTGTCAAAATATTTAGCCAATTCTATAACCAATGTATACAAAATATGTCCCCCCAATGTCCTCGTTCTTCCATGACCATCAAATTTGAAGTTGATTTTGTCATCCTTTCCAAGTAAACATTCAGGGTATTTATACCATGCATTTGTATTAATGCATCTATATTCAATTCACATTCATAAGATAATATCGCTTTAGCATTCCATTCATGTAAATAATTCCTGAAATGTTATGTCATTCCTTCACATAGCTTTGTTGACATGTATCTAAAATCCAATAGAGTTTGCATAGTATCGAATACGAAATCTCCTTCAAGATATGCAAAATTATTTAAATGAAATAGATTATGTTTCCTTAGAATTTCATTTGTACAATCTCTTTTTATAATAAACAAATGCTTCCATTGATGATTTAGAAATCACACTTCAAACATTTTCTAAATTCACTATGAGTTGTTGCTCCATGATAATTACAACATAAACATCGTACAGGAAAACAAACAACACAATATAGCTACACACAAATGAACCACAATGTACTTGATACATATATCATAAAATATTTCCTTATTTTCATAAAAAACTTTTGTGCTTGATTCTTACATTAATGAGAAAACCACACAGTACTCAGAACAACACTAATGACTATCGATTTAGACAACTTTGGGAAAAACCATTCATAACGAGCCCCCTTGAGAACTAATCGAATATGCATTGGGAACATGCATGTAAAAAAAATGCATGATGAACACAAATGAAACTATGAACAAATTACTTGTTAAAATTACATTACAAAAGCTTAATGAAATGTTGACATTTTGATTTACAATTTGCGCCAGAGAACAAGTGTGTGCAATGACAAACATAATCTTTTTGTCACGAAGTTTCGCACCTACGAATGCACTCTCCCTCCACACAATTCTCCAACGCACCTTCCTTCGACACAATACTAATTTTTAAACGGTCGAAGAAACTTAATATTAATCACTCTGCATAATGTATCAATGGAGGAAGCTACACATAGTATGTCAACCCTTCGATTCCCTATGGTTTCACACCCATAAATAATGTTAACAATTTTTTTGATTCTATGAGACCATGCAACTTTGAGTTGCTTCATTTAATTGTAGCCATAACCGCCACTCTTCTACTCACTATAATTATACATTTGAGTGCTTTGTAGCTGTTGCGTTCATGGGAAAGGAAGAAAAATGATGTATTTACGACACATCCCTAGATAGATCGTCTATCAAAGGCAGACATACTACCATCTAGATTTTTTATCATCCTAATGCCTTGGATGCAATATTGACGATGTACAATAGCTTACTTCAGCTAAAGGCTTAAGAAATAGTCAAGGTGATAGTAAACAATGTAACGAGAACCACATGCGAAAAAAAAGAATTGCCATCATTGTTATGGTAATGACAATTGAATTGAAATAAATAAATCTATATTGTCCCCAAATCACATGTTGGAAAAAAGAGAGAGCATGTGGATGACCATTTCGACCCATTGGGTATTAGGATGATATGATCGAAGGAGGATTATGCTAGTAAGAATTGTATCAATTTGAGAGGTGGCATATGCATGCCATCATTTTCAAACTGAATTGAAAAAGATTTCACACACGTTCCTCATAGGAGTGTAGTGATTTCGATTTTCGAGTACTAATGATGAATCCAATGTAATGATATTCTATGGGAAAGAGAAACTACTACGAATCCATGCGAGTTATAAAACACCAACCAAGGGAGGGAATCTAGCAGAAGAACCAATAGAGGAAATTTCAGAGTCTATGAGAGTTTAACATAATAGAATAGTCTGCAATTTTGATAAGAAGAGTAGTGCAAGAATGGTGCGAGGGATAGATAAAGCCACACTATTAATACAAAGAGAAGTTAAAAAAATGGCAGAAACAAGGAGTGTGCAGTGCGGAAGAGCATATATTGTTTTCCAGTCTAGTATGATGTGGTTATGGAAGAAGATAAAACATTAGGAGAGCCAAAGATGGCAAAAGGGAAATAGGGGAATTTGTCTATTGATGGTGGACCAATCGCACTATGTGGCCTAGAAAAGAGAGTGATCCTTGCACTCAAGAGGATGGTTTACATGGTAGATCACAGTTGCACCAATTAAGTTAACTCAACAGGGGTTATGAGGGAGCCTTGCGATTATGGCAAGGCCCTGCATGTAGAAAATTTGTGATAGGTTAACCCGATAATGCAATATAAATCAAAGCAGAATACTATAACCTACTTCTACTATCAATTCGTGGAAGCTTAAAGATAGAGCTGAAAAATATAACCAGAAGAAGAAGAATCAATGGCACAATACTCATACAAATACTTTGGGGAAAGTCTCAGATAAAAACCCCACACTATTGTATTATCATACATGGTGGAAATACATAGGAATTGTACAAAGCCTTAGCTCTCATAGCTAGCCATCTCTCAGTACAATCATCACAGATGCTCATAGGAAATCTTTGCTTCTCTCCAGCCTTCCTCTCTACCCTCCAAGCTCCTATTTCCTTGCGTTGTTCCTTGCGGATGATTTTCCTATTACCAAGTGGAAAAACAAGCCTTCAAAACTGCACAATCCTCAAGGATGAATCCTTGACTGCATGCATGAGTTTTCTCCATGAGAAAGCACATGCAACTAATAGTACACTGTCCTTGAACATTAATGTCAATTGGGTATTTCTCAGAATAGACATGCAGGAGTTTCTGATGAGGGGATCTTTAGTTAACTGGAGTTGCACTAGTTGATTGCATTAATGCATCAACTGACTGTTAACTCACTATTAGTTCCTCAAACAGTTTGGAACTAATTTAACTGGACTTAACTGAGTTAACTAATTACAACTCAAATATAACTCAATTTTATCTCCTTAAATTAAGGGATAACTCTTGCATGACTTAAAAAAGATTTCTAACTTGAATTTCTCCAATTAATTAATTTAAAATAAATTAATTAATTATTTCCAAGTAGATGTTAAGACTAAATTTCGATTTTAATTCACAATTTAATCAAGGACAAATTAAATTAGAATATTCTTGTTGCCATATTTCAACACTCCCTCTCAATAAGAAAGGGATTATCTGCCACCCCGATCCTGTCTCTATGGAACTCAAATTAACACTTTGACAATGCCTATGTCAAAATGTCAGCATATTGCTCCTCTATCAAAATACACTGTAGCAACATGATCCTCCTTGCTACATAGTCTCTGAGATGATGATACCCGATGTCGATGTGCTTGGACCTATCATGAAATACTGGATTCTTAGATAGTTTGATACAAATCTGATTATCACAATAGATCACAGTTGGATCCATCCTCTGATCAAACAAACCAACTAGGATTTTCCGCATCTAGATGGCCTCACATGCTGCCTGACTTGCAGCCATGTATTTTGCCTCTGCCGAGTTGAGTGCAACCAACCTCTGTTTCTTGTTGTACCAAGAAACTGCCACTGACCCAAGGTTGAAAATCCCCCCTGATGTGCTCTTCTAATCTAATGGACTCCCTACCCAATCTGCATCAGTGAAGCCCTATAGCTTCATTCCCTCTGTCCGTATGTACCATAATCCATACTAAGATGTGCCTCTGAGGTATCTCGATACATGCTTTTCCGCCTTCCAAAACATCTTGGTAGGTTGAACCATCACTTGACTCAGCTGGTTCACCGCATAGCACAAATCTGGTCGTGTGTTCATTAAGTACATCAGTGAACCCACAAGCTACCTATACACAGTAGCCTCTACTACTTCTCTTGAAGTAGAAACCTCCTTCCTCCAGTTACCTGCTAAAAGAGTCTGGATGGGCTTGCAATCCTCCATGTGGAATCTCCTTAGTATCTCATTGGCATAATTGCATTGAGACACAAACAACTCCCCATCCTTCTTCCAAACTTCCATGCCAAGGAAGTAATGCATAAGACTAATGTCTTTCATCTCGAATTCTCTTGCAAGGTCCTCCTTGCAAGACACAATCAACTGATCATCACTAGTCAATATGATATCATCAACATAAAGTACGATGATCAACAACTAACCTTTCACCACGATGTGGTACAGGTTCACATCTGCTTCACCCTTTGTGAAGCCCAACCCGGTGAAGTAGTTGTCTATTCTAGTGTACCAAGAACGAGGTGCTTGCTTCAGCCCATACAATGCTCTCTTGAGTCGACACACATGCAACTCATGATCGAAGGTCTCAAAACCTTCTGGCTGCTCTATGTACACCTCTTCCTCAATCTAACCATTGAGGAATGTAATCTTCACATCCATCTGATGGATCTTCCAACCCATCTGCGCTGATAGTGCCAACATAGATCTAATAGATGAGTATGAGAAAAAGTCTCATCATAGTCAATCCCCTCGACCTGTGAAAAACCACGAGCAACAAATCTTACCTTATGCTTCTCCACACTACCATCAATAGCTTGCTTTACCTTGTAAAGCCAACGGGAACTCACAACTGACTTGTTCTCCGGTCTCAGAACCACGTCCCAAACACTGTTACAAACTATGGAGTCATACTCCTCCACCATAGCATGAACCCAAATCGGCTGCTGCACTGCTTCCTTATAGGAAGATGGCTCGGTCTCAACACATTCCCCAATAAGGGCCATGTATCCAGTGTACCTCAGGTGACCTCCTCTATCTGCACTGAGAAGATGGTGCTCCCACATTCTCTCTCACATCCTCCAACAATCTATCAGCTTCTCTTGTACGTTTCCATCCATCTCTAGAAGATTGCTTGAGTGGATGTCTCCAGTCTTGGAACCTCTGCATGCGGCTACTCCGCATCAGTCTAAGGCTCGTCATCCTTAGGAACCAATAGTTCTTTCATAGCCTGTAGTTGGAGCTCCCTCTCAAGGGAAACTCGCATGGCCTTTTGCTCATCAAACTTGAGATCTCTGTGAACCACTATCCTCCGACTGGTAGGAAAGTACACCCGATAATTGTGAGGTGTATCAGTGTACCCCACAAATATCCCCAACTCTGTTGTCATCTCAAGCTTCTTCCGTGCATCCTTTGTCACATGGAAATATACCGATGAGCCAAAGATCCCGAAGTGACCCACATCTGGTCTCTTACTGGAGAAAGATTCCTCTGGTGTCTTCATCCCAAGTATGCGATGTGGGCTTCTATTCTACAAATAGACCATTATGTTGCATGCCTCAGCCCACAAGTGAAGTGGTAGGCCTTGGTCATGCAGCATTGCCCATGCTGCCCCTACAATAGTTATGTCCTTCCTCTTGGCCACCCCATTTTGTTGTGGGTTATGATGTGTCGTCAACTCTCATTTAATTCCTTCTGCTGCATAGAGTCCTTAAACTCTTGAGATACATATTCTCCACCGTTGTCACTTCACAAGGCCTTGATCTTCTTCCCTGGCTCTTTCTCGACCAAAGCTTTGAAATCACAAAACTCTGTGAAAGTTTGGTCCTTCTTCTGCATGAAATAAATCCAGCATTTACGAGAATAGTCATCAATGAAAATCACATAATACCTTTGCTTCGCTATGGATGCCATCGAGAATGGTCCACACAAATCAGTATGAACTCACTCTAAGATAGCCTCTACTCGATTGTCTCGATCATGAAAGGAAGACTTGGTGTACTTTCCCAAGGTACAACCTTTGCATGTGTCAACTTGCTCAAGTTTACCTTTGGGAAGTCCTGTAGATATATGTTGCATTATCTTTAAAGCCCCGTGATGCAAATGGCCCAACCACCTGTGCCACAACTCGCTAATGTCTTGGCTTTGCACCAATTCTGCTTTCGTACTCAATGCTGCACAATCATCTACCTCTAGTTTATAGAGATTCTTC
>APFE030170007.1:49916-72078 GCA_000404065.3 Pinus taeda | reverse complement strand
CGAATCCCTATCCTCTTGGTCTGACCCGTGGCTATGTGTCTTAGGAATGCCTTTCCTTTACTGAAGACAACATCGTAGCCTTTGTGCTCCAACATTTTGACCAATGCCAATTTCTTCTTCAGTCCAGGGACATACTTCACATCTGTCAAGGTGAGAGGATCTCCATGCTCCCTCTGAAAAGAAACTGTGCCCACTCCTGAAAAACAATACCTTCCTTCGTCACCCATATATATGTGCATCTTGAGGTCTTTCTCCTCCAATGCACCGAATAAAATTTTATCACCGGTCATGTGGAATGAGGCTCCACTGTCAAGATACCAGAAACAACCCATCATCGATGACACCATGCATGCAATGAGGGTAAAGTCCATTTCGAATTGAGAGGCTAATGCTTCACCTTCCGATACTTCCGAGGATCCCTTCTCAGACTTATTTGGTGGTCAATTAGTCGCATAATGTCCCATCTTGTGAAAATTAAAGCATCTCACTTTAGACATGTCACCCTTCTTCCCTCCATGAGAAGAATTCGATTTGAAATGGGAAGCCTTCCCCTTTCCTTTCCTTGCATTACTTTCTAAGGCCATATTTTCTTCATCATCATCATTGGATTAAGAACCATCTCGTGTGCTCCTCCTGATCTCCTCCTGCATTAGATCCGACCACAGTCGTTCCCAATCCAGCGATTTCTCCCTTCCATTCAAAAATTCCTGGTAGCTATTCCAACTCTTTGGAAGGCCAAGGAGAGCAAGGTTCACCATATCATCATCGACAGTAGTTATTCCCACACTGCCAAGCTCATCTCTGCAGGTGGTGAGCTTGTTTAGATATGTGGAAATAGTATCGCCCTTCTCCATCTTGATTCTTTGAAGCTTATCCTTGAGCACAAATTTCCTCTGGTCGCTATTGTTCTAGTAGAGTTCCTTCAATGTCTTCCACATTGAAAATGGAGTATCCTTCCCATGGAGACTCGAGATAATATGGTCTCAAACTCCCTCAAGGATGATCTCTCTCGCCTTTGCCACATACTTCTTCCACTCAGCCAACTCTTGTTCATTAGTTGAAGTTGGCTTTGGGATTTCTTGATTAATGAATTCCTTTAAGCCATTGTCTTTTAATATAGCCTCCATTATACCTTTCCATGCTATGTAATTCAAGCTACCTTCCAAGGCATACTCGAGTCTCAAGCCATAGAACGCCATTGGCCAACCTTGAAGTATGATATGAATTCGATTTGCACCTAAAACCTTGAACTTCAAACTTCGAATTCTCTTCTCAATATATTGTTCACAGCTCCGTTACTATGTAGAAAATTTCTACAATTCCAGCTCTGATACCATGTAGAAAATCTGATGTAGGTTAACCTGATAATGCAATATAAATCAAAGCAGAATACTATAACCTACTTCCACTATCAATTTGCGGAAGCTTAAAGATCGATCTGAACAATATAACTAGAATAAGAAGAATCAATCGCACAATACACATGAAAATACTTTGGGGAAAGCCTCAGCTAAAAACCCCACTATCTGTATTATCATACAAGGTGGAAATAATAGGAATTATACAAAGCCTTAGCTCTCATAGCTAGCCTGCTCTCAGTACAATCCTCACAGATTCTCATAGGCAATCCTAGCTTCTCTCCAACCTTCCTCTCTGCCCTCCAAGCTCCTATTTCCTTGTGTTGTTCCTCTGCGATGATTCTCCTTCAACCAAGTGGAACACTCTGATCTCACACACTGTCAGAACTGTGCAATCCTCAAGGAATGATGCCTTGACTGCATGAATGAGTTTTCTTAATAATAAAACACATGCAACTAATAGTACATTGTCCTTGACTTTAATCTCAACTGGGTCTTTCTCAGAATAGACATGCATGAGTTTCTGATGAGGGAATCTTCAGTTAAATGGAGTAGCACTAGTTGAGCGCATGCATGCATCAACTGCCTGATAACTCTCTATTAGTTCCCCAAACAGTTTGGAACTAATTTAACTGGACTTAATTCAGTAAACTGAGTTAACTAATTACAATTCAAATATAACTCAATCTTATCTCTTTAATTTAAGGCTTATCTCCTTAATTTAAGGGATAACTCTTGCATGACTTCAGAAATATTTCTAACTTGAATTTCTCTAACTAATTAAGTCAAAATAACTTAATTAATTATTTCCAAGTAGCTGTTAAGACTAAATTCAATTTTAATTCACAATTTAATTCAAGGACAAATTAAATTGAAATATTCTTGTTGCCACATTTCAATAGATGTTACAGTGTGACTTCGCCAATCATGGACTGTTGGAGGGCAATGTGAGAGTGGACCAAGTGTGAACATGGATTGGGCATTTACGGTATGTTGGAGGACACTTTGATAGTGTCCAAGTTGGAGCTCGGTGAGAAACACCTTGATGGGCAAAGGTTGCAAGAGAGGTAGTTGTTGAGCTTGAAGGTCTGGTCAACTAGGGGCAGTTTGTGGAGCCTAAGACTTGTGTGTGGAGAAGGACTTCTACAGCAGATGGGGAAGTCCTCCTCTATGTTGTTCTGCATCGGTGCAGCATAGGAAGACCATAGTGGGATAAATTCCTTGAGTAGCTAAGGAGCAGCAGTGGGTAGTTGAGAGTTGTTCACAAGTGGAGTTTTGAACAACTCGATAGGAGTCTCAATGTGTTGATGTGTTGATGGATGAATGATCAACTAGTGAGTAGATTGATAGCCGAGATTTAGTGGCTAGATGGCCTTGGAGCATTGATAGAGACAGGAGTTGCAGATCGGGAGCTGAAGAACTGAGCAGGTAAAAGGTATGACCAAGGCAGCTGTGAGGAGCTCTACATCAGCTAGACAGTTAGAGTATCTTGTTGAGGTAATATTGGTCATTGATATACTGACCTCAAGCCCCAATTTTTATTATGTACTAGTGGATGTATGAGGGCCATTATCCTTGGTTCAAGAGCCCTATATTGTTGTATTATATGTTGTTTAATATAACGAAGTTGGGTTGCAAAATGTAAAAATTTGTCTATATTTTGTGCATGTGGGATTTACTGTTGTTTTTATTTTATTGTACAAAGTAGTATCATTGAGATTCTTGGTTTGGTAGCGTCAAATATTTTAATATTCTAACCTAGACCCAAGATCGTGGAAATTCAACATGGTGCTCACGTCCCTTATGGTTTTCGGTTGAGTTATTAGTTCATGGAAGCCGTGGTTGGATAAACGCTCTAGAAGCCATGTAACAACTTGGGTTGAGTTACTAGTCCTGGATGCCTTGGTTGGAAAAATGATCCAGAAGCACTTTCTGGGTTTATTTACTAGTCCTGGAAGCCCTGATTGGAAAACACTCTGGAAGCTCGGCAGCAGTTGCGGGTCGAGTTACCAATCCTGGAAACCTTGGTTGGAACAAATGCTCTGGAGCCCTAGATGGCATCGATAGAGATTGATCTGGTGATAGTTAGTGATGTCTGACCGTGAGGTGAAAACTGGTTGAAGATTGAGGTGGTTTCACCTCTGGAAGCCTTGGTTTGTTTTTTTTTTTTTTATTCCATGAGATCCCACATTTAGGCTTGGAATATGGCATGGGGGTGATTGGTTAAAAGAGAGATTTGGTTTACCCCAATCTATGGTTGGGTGGTACGTGGAAGTCTCTGACTTGCTTAGATTTGCATATGTTAATAAGAGCTCTTTTCTTTGGTATTTTCATGAGTAAATGCTCTTTCAATATGTGCCTATAAAGGTTGTTTCCTCATTGATACATCTCTAGTTATTTGCTGGTTATAAGCATGTTTTATGATAGTTATGATGTATGGCTCTCATCATGTTTTTTTAGTGTATGAAATGTTAATGAATGAATGAACTAATAGATAACGTTGTAGAAATTGGGAGGAAACATCAGTCCTCCTTGACGATTCTCAAATAAGTATGAGAGCCCTATGTTCAAAGTTGTTGTTATGGTAAGATTACATGTTCATGATGTGTTTGATAGAATGTCTATTGTGTCTAGGCCTCGTCGAATAAGGTCCTTATTCAAGTTTTGCATTAGAGGCCTTGTCATAATGTTATTTATCATTTCTAGAAGTTTCATGAAGTTCTAGGAAGAGGCCTGAGTCCTAGCCTGAAAAAGTGACTCTGAATTTAGGGTCGCTGGCAGAGAATTGCCTGAAATAGGTTGTAATCTCATGGATTCCTTGTTGTGCATACGACTGGAGGGTTTCAGTCACATGGAGGGCTTGTCATCAATGTGACTAGGGCTCTAGATCAGTCAAACAAGTTGTCTCGGGGGTTGAGCACCTGGAACAGTTGGTTGGCTTCTCGAGGTCCTGTAGCATCTTAGGAAGGTTAGATTGGTATTTTCTCGTTAGTTCCACTTCCTTAACTTTACTTTGGTAGCTCAATCATGTCAAACTAAATTCTTCGTCACATGTTTACCCTAACAAGATGGTAACTTGGATAAATGTGGGAGGAGGGCATTACAAAGTGGTATGAAAGAGGGTTTCATTCTCTTTGGGTGATGTCTGGTTTTTGTTCTCTTTGGATGATACCCGATACCATAGAGTGGTATCAGAGAATGGTTCCACTTGAATTGGATGGGCAAAATGTGTTTGTCATGCATGTGTGAAGGATGTATATGTTCTTGTTATGTATGCATGGTGGTAGTCATTGTTATAGTTGTGTTTCCATGTAGGATGTTGATGATGTTGTTGTTGGGATGTGTTTGTCATGAACGCATGTCTGTTGCATATGCATTTGTTATGCATGTCAGTGTCTATATGTTTTTATGCATGAATTGTCATGGTTATAGTTATGCATGTATAATAGGTCAAACATGCACTGTGATAGTCATTGTTGCATTTTTTGTCATCATGACGCTAATATGTTGGATGAGATAGAAAAGGAGATGCATATCATCAAAGCGAGGTTGCAGCATTGGACCTCAAGGTAAGAGCAGATCATTATACAGGTGTGTAAGTTGGGAATGCAGGTATGTTAGTTAATGGATTGCTATGTGCATTAGGGTTATATACATGTTTGTAACGTTATTATTTTTTGTTAAATGCATGATAGTTCATCAGTGTGGTCATATGCACATGCGTTGGATAGTTTTGTATGGTAGTTGATTTGTTGTTATATGCATTATGGTAATGCACATGATGATTATGTTCATTGCATTTAAGATATTGATGTTATATGTGTCATGTTAACCTAGGTTGACCTATGCAGATGGTTATGGTTATGATGTTTAGGTATGAATTGATATACTTGTGATATTGTGTCGTACTAATATGGACTAACTTGTGCAAATGCGATAGGCTCTCCTGAGATACATTGAGTTATGAGTTTGATTATGTCGTCTAGTGGTGTTTAAGTGTTTGATTATGTAGCCTATTTGGTTTACCTAACATGGTATGTTTACAAGTTGTTTGAAAGTTTGACTAATTGTATGATAGGAGTATAAGTCTATAAGGTTGCATGAATAATTGATATTGTTTTAAGATGATCGTGCTAACATAATATGTGTTGAGACAACTAATATATACTTGAGTATAAGTAGGTGATAGTTGTAGCATTATGTCTTATGGCTATTAGTTGATTATGACATGGCTATTAGTCTTGGTAAAGGTTTGTTTCAAATTAATAAATATAATTTCTTAAGCTTTGGAACATATGATTGACATGTGCGAACAACTACAGGGAAACATGCTTGGTAATAACATGACAAGGTAATGTTGGTTTTTTTATATAACTAACAACTCGGTGATATCTTAACATGTAATAAGGCTCATTTTCTTATTTTATATAACATCTTCATGTCATTTTCTAACAGGGTCATCAGGTATCATTCTTGTGGAGGAATGACTACTTATGTAGGTGAATGGCATGAAGAGGTTCCTGATTTTATGAAGAATCAAGTGGAAAGAGTAGCCCTGAAAAATCTATGAGGTTAATATCATGTTGATAAGACTTGATATTATATGATTTTACTATGCCTATGTGTTGATTTGTGTAGCTTGGGAGGTACTCCAAGCCCTAGTGTTTAAGGGTTGGAGGTCAAAGCGCCACAAGTAGGCCTGTGCGCTTAGAACCCAAGCCTGGGGTTTTGCACCTATAGATGTTTGAGCCAAACATGTGATGAGTCTTTGACATGTGATGGATAAGGATGATAGCTCTCAGTAAGATGATTCTAATGCAATGAGAAACATCCAATTTTTAGTTTTCATTGAGCAGTTATGAATATTTGAAGTTATATGATGGAGTTTTCACACATATGTTAAAGTCGACTTGTTGTTAAGTTGACTTAACTAGTTATGGAAACCCCTAGAATGACGTTTTATGAAGCCCCACTTATTAGTATATATAGAGGGTGATTGTGAGGACTTATGATCATCCTTGGAGAGAAACACATGACTTGAAGAGAGAAGAAGAGCTCGTTGAAGAGGGAGGAACATTTTGTCTTCAGCCGCAGGTAAAGGAGCAGCCAAACGAAGGAGGATATGTCTATGCGTAGGGCTTATCTGTGGCTGTTTGGTGCCATGATTACGTTGCAGGAGGGCTAAAGTGAAAGGGAATATTCTGGACTTGTTTGGGTGGCATTTTGGTGTCTTGGTGGATGGTTGTGATCCTCAAAGGGAGCCTTAAAACTAGATTGAAGGCTGCAGCCCTAGATCACTATTGTGAGGGGATGGGGATTTGTTTGGAGGGTTGGAATAAGACTAGAACCTAGTGTACAAGTGTAGGATACAAGAAAGGGCAGGATGCATCAAAATAAGGTATTTTTCCTGTGTTTATTGATGGGATCTCTGCTACAGGAAGGCCACAGACTGTTGTATCTTACAACAAGTGATTAGTGGAGTGTTGAGGGTCATGAATCCTTGTGAAGAAGGTTCTATGTAGATCACAACCTCTATAGGAATAGGCTAGCTTGTACAAGGGTAAACGAGAATTTAACAAGTAGTTTCATTGTGCTTTGAAGTAGCCCTAAAATTCTGTAACAATCCGAGATCTTTGAGACACTTATGGATGTATCAAAGGTGTCTTAGAAGTCAAGGAAGGGATAGTAGATTAGGTGACACATTTCACAAGGGAAACAGTGGTTTTGGAGTTGTGGTTTAGGGATGTTGTGTGCCCTAACCAATCATATACTACACAAAAATCAAGGACAAGGAGACAACAGCAAGTTAAGGTTGCAGATGACTCCTTGGTGATAGTTGGAGGATGTCCTAGGAGAGGACTAGATTTGGAGCACTATAGCAGCCAAGAGATAGGGCTGACGTGGACTGTCAGATGCCCTAATCCATGGGTAGATGTTGCAGAAGTTTTTGATACCCAAATTTTTCCAATAGCTACTCTATTGCAGAAGCAAAGGGTAAATTAGTGGAGTCTGTGGGTAGCCATGTGTAAGGGTCTCCTAAGTATGGGGATGCCCTAACTAGGTGTAGATGATATAGCATGGACTCAATCTCGCATGGACTGTTGGAGGGCAACATTAGACAAGACCAAGTGTGGACGTGATTGGGCACTTATGGTCTACTGGAGGACAGCGTGATAGTTTCCAAGTTGGAGCTAGGTGTGCAACACCTTGATGGACCTAGGTGGTTTCTTGAGTGGTAGTTGTTGAGCTCAAGGGTTGACAAGCCAGAGGAGCAGTTTGTTGAGCCTAAGACTTGTGTGTGGAAAAGGACTTCTACAGTAGATGATGAGCGGTCCTCCTAACTCATGTTCATTGTGGGATATGGACATCTTTTACTGATAAGTGGCAGCCCTCTGTGCCCTATGGTGGTCTTCATCGGAGCAGTGCAAGAAGACCATAGTGAGTTGAATTCCCTGAGTAGCTGAGGAGCAGCAGTGGGCAAATCAAGAGTTGTTCACAACTAGAGCTATGAACAACTCAACAAGAGTCTCGATGTGTTGTGGCCTTGATGGACGAAGACACAACCAAAGAGAAAATTGGATAGCCTAGATTCAGTGGCCAAATGGACTTGGAGCATTAATAGAGGCAGGAGCTGCAGATTGGGCGCTGAAGGATTAGGCAGGTACAGGGTACGACTGAGAGGAGCTGAGAGAGGATGCTACATCAGCTAGATGCTTAGAGTATCTTGTTGAGGTCAGATTGGTCATCGATGGACTAACACCAAGCCCTAGTTTTGTATCTTGTACTAGTGGATGTATGAGGGCCATTATAGGCCTAGACTGTTGTATTATATGTTGTTTAATCTAACGAATTTAGGTTGTAAAATGTAAAAAGTTATCTATGTTTTGGGCACGTGTGATTTACTACTATTTATATTTCGTTGTCCAAAGTAGTATCGTTTAGACCCTTGATTTGGTAGCGTCAAAGATCTTCAAATTCTATCCTAGACCCAAGATCATGGAAATTCCACATGGTATCAGAGAGTATCTGAGCTACTTTGAGGGATGGTGAATCAGAGTGTGCACAATGAAGCAACTCAAAGGGCGTTTTGGGTGTCTAGATCAGGGAGCAGAGGCTTCAAGTAAAGACATGGAGATGTGGTCTTGACTAGATTGGCAGCGAGATTGGATGGGATTTCTAGTGGATTGGTAGTTAACCTAGTGAACACTAGTTTGTTGTATGGTGGATTGTTCATCATGGACTTTTGTTGGCCTGCCATGGATGGTTGGGACAGTTCGAGGGTTTCCTTGGCTTGGACGAGATTAGGTTGACCAAGATGGCTTGATGCGATGGACTAATGGTTGGCAGGCTAGAGTCTTCATCGGATCGTGATGTTGCATATCTGAGATTGGAGGGATTTTCATGAGTGGTATTTGATCCAGGAGGATGAGTGCTTGCAATACTAAGCCAGTGGAGATCGTGTAGGCTCAGAGGGAGTCTAGCCTTAGAGGGAGAATCCCTATGGAGGTTTGGGATCTTCAAGTTCAGATGTGATGAGGCAAAGGCACTACCGATATTTCTGGATTCATCTACAACGTATGTTGCAGTGATGGGTGCTAGATGGGCTAGTGTCATCGTTGGATGATGATGGTTACTTCCTAGTCTTGGACGTACCTACTCTCTAAGAGGGAGTGTTGATTTTTGTAGCTTGTGACGTACTCCAAGCCCTAGTGTTCGAGGGTTGGAGGTCAAAACACCACATTAGACTTGTGAGCTTAGAACTCAAGCCTGGGGTTTTGCACCCATAGATGTTTGGGACAAAACCATTACGATTCTTCGACATGTGATGGATAAAGATGATAGCTCTTGGCGAGATGATTCTAACGCAACAAGAATAATCCAATTATGAGTTTTCATTCAGGAGTTATGAATTTTTGAAGCTATATGATGGAGTTTTCACACGTGTTAAGGCCGGCTTGGTGTTAAGTTGACTGAACTAGTTATCCAAACCACTAGAATGACATTTTATGGAGCCCCTCTTATTATTATATATAGAGGGTGAGCATGAGGACTTATGATCATCCTTGGAGAGAAATGCATGACTTGAAGAGACAAGAAGAGCTCGTTGAAGAGGGAGGACCTTTCTGTCTTAGATTATAGGCAAAGGAGCAGCCAAACGAAGGAGAATATACCTTTGCGTAGGGCTTACCCATGATTTTTTTGGTGCCATTATTACCTTGTAGAAGGGTTGAAGTGAAAGGGAATATTCTGGAATTGTTTGGGCCACATTTAGGTGTCTTGGTGGATGATTGTCATCCTGAAAGGGACCCGCAGAACTAGATTGAAGGCCACAAACCCATATCACTGTTGTTATGAGATGATGATCTGTTTGGAGGGTTGGAAATAATAACAAAACCTAGTGTACTAGTGTAGGATCTAAGAAAGGGCACACCGCAACAAAATAAGGTATGTTTTCTATGTTTATTGATGGGATATTTGCTACAGGAAGGTTGCAGACTATTGTAGCTTACAGAAGTTGATTGGTGGAGTGTTGAGGGTCATGAATCCTTGTGGAGAAGGATCTATGTAGGCCACAGCCTCTACAGGAACAACGAAGCTTTTACAGGGGTAAAGTATTCTTCAACAAGTAGTTTCCATGTGATTTGAAGTAGTCCTAAAATACTGTAACAATCTAAGATCTTTGAGAATCTTATGGAGGTATCCAAGGTGTCTTAGAAGTTAAGGAAGGCACAACAAATTAGGTGACACATTTGACAGGGAAATAGTAGTTTTGGAGCTGTGGTTTAGGGTTGTTGTGTTCCCTAACCAATGATATACATACACATAAATCAAGGACAAGGAGACAACAATGGTATAAGGTTGCAGATGACTCCTTGGTGACAGTTGGAGGATGTCCTAGGAGAGGACTAGATTTGGAGGACTATAGCAGCCAAGAGATAGGGCTAACATGGATTGTCAGATGCCCTAATCAGTGTGTAAATGTTGCAGAAGTTGTTGATGCCTAGATTTGTGCAATAGCTCCTCTATTACATAAGAAAAGGGCAGATTGGTGGAGTCTGTGGGCAGCCATGTGTAAGGGTCTCTAATGGGGATGCCCTAACTAGGTGCAGATGCTACAGCATGGACTTGGTCTCTCGTGGACTGTTGGAGGGCAACGTGAGAGAAGACCAAGTGTCGAAGTGATTGGACACTTATGGTCTACTAGAGGACAGCGTGATAGTGTCCAAGTTGGAGCCCAGTATGCAACACCTTGATGGACCTAGGTAGTCGCTTGGGTGGTAGTTGTTGAGATCAAGGGTTGGTGAACTAGAGGAGCAGTTTGTGGAGCTCAAGACGTGTGTGTAGAGAAGGACTTCTACAGCAGATGATGGGAGGTCCTCCTAGCTTGTATTCATTATGGGATTTGGACATCTTGCAGTTATAGGTAGAGTTATTCCATGCCCTATGTTGGTCTTCATCGGAGCAACACAGGAAGGCCATAGTGGGTTAAATTCCTTGACTAGCTGAAGAGAAGTAGTGGGCAGATCGAGAGTTGTTCACAAATGGAGCTATGAACAACTCGACAAGAGTCTCGATGTGTTGTGGCCTTGATGGATGAAGGCATAATTAGAGAGAAGATTGGATAGCCAAGATTGAGTGGCCAGATGGATGAAGGCACAACTAAAGAGCAGATTGGATAGCCAAGATTCAATGGCCAAATGGACTTGGAGCATTGATAGATGTAGGAGCTGCAGATCGAGAGTTGAAGAACCGGGCATATACACTTTGTGCAAGCGGTGTTGTATACATGTGGTGTTCTGTGCATGTTGTTCAGGTGGTTCTGTGTACATGTGGTAGTCTGTACAGGTTGTACATGTGGTATCATGTGCATGTTGTACATTTTGTGTTGTGCACATGTGGTATTGTGTGCATGTTGTACATGTTGTTTTGTGTATGTGTGGTACTATGTATATGCATTGTGTAGTCATGGTACCTTGACATGTGTATTTGTTGTGTTGTACTTTGTGTATGTATATGTATTGGGTTGTACATTAGGTGTAGGTGTATGTATTATGTTGTGTTGTACACTGGATGTACATGTATGTATTTTTTTATGTTGTACAACGGATGTAAGTGTATTTATTATGTTGTGTTGTACACCGGGTGTAGGTGTATGCATTGTGTGATATAGAGGATGTAGGTGTATGTGTTGTGGTGTACACCAGGTGTCGGTATATGTGTTGTATGTCATGAATAGGTGCATGTGTTGCATGGTGTTGTATGTCATGTGTAGGTGTATGCGTGTGATGTACATTGTGTGTATGTGTACATGATTGAAGATAAGGAACTAGGTGCTTTTCAAGTGTGGCAACTAATCTGATGTGTGTACGAAAAGGATAAGCATAATGGTAGAAGCAAAGGAATGATTAAAGGATAAGTATCAATATTTCATTTCCGTTTTATTATGTAATTGATCTATGATTCTAATTTATGATGGTTACATGTGATTTATGATTCTAGTTTGCGATGATTGCATGCAATTCATGATTTTGATTTAAGATGGTTGCATTTCAAGCTAACTAAATGTGATATGTTTATACATGATGATTTGATCAAAAAACTAGTTTGTCTTATTGTGACAGGGAGTGAACAGAATTGCAAGAGTACCTTATTAATGAGCCACCATTGAAGTTTGATGTGAATTTACTTCAATTTATTTTGAATCTAATTGAAATTATGTGCTTGGTACACGAAAGCATGGAATGTTCAGTTTGGGTGATTGAAATTTACTATCAAATAATGTTAGAAAAAATAGCGAAAGGAATTGGAATAGTCAGCAGTATGTTGGTAAAGCACTTCAAGAGCAGGGCCATTGTGGGACAGTGGTAGCCAATAGTATCCATTGATTTCCATGAGCATGCTATGACTATTATGATGGTTTTGAGGCAAGGATATGCCTTGGTTATTGGACCTTCCGATGCGACGAAACCTTGCCATGGGAGGGGTCACCTGAGGGATTATGTAGCAAAGAAGGGGATACCTACAAAACTTGAAAGGTGTGTGACTGCACAGAAGGGGGTGACCAAATTTCCTAAGGGATTGTGTAGTAGAGAAGGGAAGGTCAGGGAATACATTGATTTTGGTCATTAGAATTACCAGATGGAATTAGATGCACACTAGGAGTGTGCCATGGAACAATGAGCCGATAATTGTTCACTAAGAGGACAAGTGGTGTAGTATTGTAGCGTTGGACATTGGAATGCAGACTTTGACTCTCGTAGTAGATTATGGACTTCCTTGGAAGGAGGTGAATCTTGGTACTACTTTTGAGGGTGTAGGTGTGACTCTCTGGATTCTCTTGTTTCTTATATGGACATTGTATCCTTTGATTTGCTAGTAAGAGAAAATGTGCATATGTGTATATGTGTACATGTGTATATTATTGTAAATATTGTATCGAGCTGTGTTATAAAGCTCCATAGACAGTATGATTTTTTTTTTGTTGAAGTAAATACGCTTGAGTTTATATGTGGTTCTTACCGTAAATACCATAATGATTTGTGTTATAAAGCTCCAGTAAATGTATGTTTTTTATGTTTTTAGCAGGATGTAATTGTAAATACTACAACAATCTATGTTATAAAGCTCCATGGGTAGTATGTTTTTGTTGTTAGCGATTTCACTAGGTGTCGGTGTCATTAACACCAAGGACGGTGTTCCCCTAGGGGGTTGGTTCTGTAATAGCCCCGATTAAAATGTCATGTAAAAAAAATATAAGACCAAGGTCATGGGACACGTATTCTAAGTTGAATAGTGGCAAAACATCCTAGCAGGTGTTCTTTTGGTTTATTATGGCTATAGGAAATTGGTGAAGGCTTTGAAAAGGCATGAAGCATTAATTGGCATTTTATTTATGAAAATAATGGAAAATAGGAGAAATTGAAGGTGAAAGGTCACAAATTTGCATGAGGAGTAAAATGAAGGAAAATAATTAAAATGAAGAAAATAGAAGCCTCATTGATAAAAAGGCTTCTAAGGATCAATTGATAACATTTTTTTAGTTTTAGCTTGGAGCTCTCTCTTCTATTCTCTCTCTCACTCTTGGACACTTAGAGTTTTCTTGGAGGAGTGTAGCATACTTGGGATTTGGAGCAAAAAGGCAAAGGAAAAGCAAGAGAGAGCAAGAGGACATTGGTATCAGTAGCTACAACATGTTTTTCTTGCAGGTACCAAGTAGCATATATGGTTTCCTTGCTAGTTTTTTCATGCATGGTACATGCATGTGCTTTCTTGGTTGTGATCTTTCATTCGCATGGAGGATTACCTGGATTGACAATGATTTTTCTTAGGCTTTCCATTTCCTAGATAGTTGTGGGTTTACCTTCTTTTCTGGTTGGTGCTCATGTTCATTATGGTTGTGGTTTGAGTTATTAGTTCATAGAAGGCTTGGTTGGACAAATGCTCTGAAAGCCCTGTAACAGCTTGGGTTGAGTTACTAGTCCTAGAAGCCTTGGTTGGGCAAACAATTTGGAAGCCCTTCATGGGTTGAGTTACTATTCCTCGAAGCCCTGGTTGGACAAACACTCTAAAAGCCTGACAGCAACCGTGGTTTGAGTTACTAGTCCTAGAAGACCTGGTTGGAACAAATGCTCTAGAGCCCTGAACAACTTGGGTAGAGACCGATCTAGTGATGGTTAGTGATGTTCGGCCATGAGGTGGAATCACTAGTTGACGATTGAGATGGTTTGACTTTTGGAAGCCCTAGTTTGGTTTTTTTGGTTTATTCCATGAGATCTCACATTCACGCTTGGAATATGGCATGAGGTTGATTGGTTGAAAGAGGGATTTGGTTGAGCCAAATCTATGGTGGGGTGGTACATGGAAGTCTCTGACTTGTTTGGATTTTCATATCTTAATAAGAGTTCTTTCCTTTGGTATTTTCATGAGTAAATGTGTTTGTCATTATGTGGCTTTAATGGTTGTCTCCTTGTTGATATATCTCTAGTTATTTTCTCGTTATAAACATGTTTTATGAAAGTTATGATGTATGGGTCTCATCATGTTTTGATTAGTATATGAAATGTTAATTAATGAATGACCTAATAGATAGCATTGTAGTTATCAAGAGGAGACATCAATCCTCCTTGACGATTCTCAGATAAGTATGAAATCCCTAAGTTCATATCTATTGTTATGACCTGTAGATTACATGTTCATGATGCATTTGACGAAATCTGTATCATGGTTAGTTCTCATCAGATTAGCTTGCATAAGAGGCCTTGTCGTCATGTTATTTATCATTTTTGGAAGTTTCATGAAGATATGGATAGAGGAATGACTCGTGGCTTGCACAGAAATACCTAAAAGGGTTGGAGTCATAGTTTTAAGACTTCGACTCATATTTGGAACTAACCAAGGGTCAACTTTGACTCCAACTTCGACTTGGTATCAACTCGGCCTAGTTGATTTCCATGACTCGGTCGTTGTAAAAAATACATTAAATATATATTTTTTTATTAAAAAACATACTTTTAAATATTTTCATTCATGTTTCCCATCTCAAATCATTAGAATATAAAAAGAAGACAACATATGATCAAAGTATGCCCATGAATATATCTATTATATCAAAATGGTTCCCAATGGACTGTCTAATACATGTAATATATAGAGATCAGAACAAAAACACATAACCAAGGAGGATCTAAATGGCATCTACAACAAAGCATCACTAGTCACTATTGCTAAAAAAGGAAAGATCATCTGGCTCATACTTTGAATCAGAGTCAGACAGGGAAATGCATGGCTCCTCCTCACTACTGCTCCAAAAACCAACTCAAACTCTTCACAAAGTCATCACAAATGCTCACGCAAATGAAATGAGATAGTTGTGAGTAAATGTGAGGGGCTTGGGTCACTTTTATAGGTTTGGGAGAGGGATAGAGGCATTACGAAAAACAAAAAACAAAAAAATATTTGAGTGGGAAGTCCGAGTTGCCACCTTTTTCCCCGCGTACTATCTCGGCCAGTTTAAGATGGGCTTGACCAAACCATCTAGTCCATTATTGAACTAGTCGAATCAGTGTCCAGCTCGGCCAATTTGGTAACGGACCAGTCGTCAGACTAGATTTTCTACTTAGCTAACCCAGGCAGGGGTCTGGCTCGGCCTAACAAGTCAAATCCGATTCAGACTGACCTAGTTTTAAAACACTGGCTGTAGTCGCATGGATTCCTTGTTGTGCATGTGACTGGAGGGTTTCAATCACATGGAGGGCTTGTCATTAGTACGAGCAGGGCTCTAGATTAGTCAAACAGCAAGTTGTCTTGGGGATTGAGCACTTGGAAGGGTTGGTTAGCTCCTTGAGGTCCTGTAGCATCTCAGGAAGGATATATTTTTCTTGTCTCGTCAGTTCCACTTCCTTAATTGTAATTAGGAAGTTGAATCATATCATAGTAACTCTTCGTCACATGCTTACCTTGGCAGACAAGTAACTTGGGTAGTTGTGGGAGGAGGGCGTTACACTTCAATGGTTCTGTTCTTCCTTTTTGAAAATTCATTTTTCACGTGGTTGTCGGGAATAATGACCTCCCTCTTAATACATGCTTCTTTATAATATGTAATCAACTCTTTTGAACTGTATTTCCCTCCACTTTCAGATCTCAAATTATTTATCTTTGTTTTGGTTAAGGTTTCCACTTCGGATCTAAATTCCTTGAACTTTTCAAATACTTCATCCTTTGTCTTGAGAAGATAGAACCATCTCTTTCTGGAGTGATCATCGATGAAGGTCACATAGTAAAGATGGCCTCCAAGATATCTATTAGACATTGGCCCACACATATCAGAATGAATGAGGTCTAATATCTCTTTTGACCTTGTATCATCTCTTGTAAAAGGTTTCCTATTATTCTTTCCCAAAGTACATCCCTTGTATGATTTTCCTTAATGTTGGGGATGCCCTTTACCATTTGACTAAGAGAGGGTATTAGCTTGTAATGAATATGTCCATATTTCTTGTGCCAAAATTTGATAGTATTGATCTCCATGTGAACTAGGGCTTGAGAAGATGGTGTTATAACTCTATATAGTCTTCCTTCACGAACTCCAATAACTTTTTCCTTTTCAATACTTGAATATTTTTCCCAAACCAAAAGTTTTCAATTTATAAATGCAGTTGTATATCCTTTATCTTCTAAACAACAAATGAAAAATAGATTCTTTTTTAAACCTTGAACATAGAGTATGTTTTTTTTCCTCCACTTTCTAGCTTCAAAGATGTAGATCCAAGCCCCTTGATTGCATAATTGTTGTTGTCTCCTAGCTCCATTGTATGAGATTATGTTTTCCTTGATAGAGTATGAAGTTTTCCACTTTCTCCCATCATATATCTTGATGCTCCACTATCAATGATCCTTGTGTTGTCATCTTCAAGAGTACCTATAAGTGCATCCAAGAATCCTTCACTCTTGACTCTCCTAGATAGATTGTAGACGATCCTTCTAGTCCAGCGTCCTGCAATTCCCACAATATTGAATCCCATATTCAAGTAACTTGCTGTAGAGGGATTAACTTGCTTTTCCTTTCTTCAAGTAATTTCCAACAAAGTGATCTTCAACCTTCTTTGACCCTATCTCTGATACCATGTTGAGAAATAAATGCTTGTAGGAATTAGGGTTTGGTTCCTCTTTCTTGATAATTACTTGTGAATTATGTTTCCTTATTTACTTCTTAATTAGCTTATCTGTAATCAAGAAATTACCAAATTATATGTATATCAAGACCACAAGAATAGGAGACACAAGATGTAGACGCTCAGTTAGGGAAAAACCCCTACAAGGGGAAAACCCAGTCACAAACTCTTCCTTCATTAAATTCAAATCAATATGAGACACTTCTAGATTTCTTAGACCTAGACAAAGACCTCCTCCAACCACCAAGTTATCCCTTCTGTTCAATAGCTAATCCCTGACAAAATATCCAAGTGCCAGCTCCCTAGCAGCAACTACAATCCATAATTTCATCCCCCCAGTAGTAGAACTTCGACTCCCAACAACAAAATTTCAGACTTGCAATAGACACAGAATTTCAGTCCCAGCGACTTCCCAGAAACTTTGAACGAGTGAGAGATAAATAGCCCGGAAACAGGAATTAGATCTTCCTACCAAATTTTTTCCTTCTCCAGTTACTTCGCCCTCTTTTTTACCTCTCTTCCTTGAATATCGAACTTTTTGAGTGAATGCTCTGAATAGGTTGAATTTCATCTCTTTATATAGCCTTTTTGTTGGGTCGAATTGCCCTAATGTAGGTCAACTTCCTGGTGAAAGGGCTGACTTGGAGTGGAGGTCACAAATAACCTTTTTCACTAAAAAATAATTATTTTTACATTATACAAAAGCCCAAGAAGGGTCTGATAAAAAATACAATGACTCTATTAACTCAAGAAAAAGCCTAGAAGCCCTCAATGGAGGATTTGACCGAGAAAACATTGACCAAAGCATGAGATCTATGCTTTAATAAATCATTTTCTTTAATAATAAATTTTATTTTGACAAGTACAATTATGAAGACCGATACTAGTTACATTTTTCAACAAAAATTGTTATGGAAGCTTCTATAATGGAAGTTATTGCTATAGAAGTTTCTACCGTAGAAGACATTGCTACAAAAACTTTTAGAGGCTATTGCTACAGAGGATACTACTGCGAAAATTTGGTGAATAGGAAGAAAAATCAAGGTTTTTACTAGAATGTCACACCAAAGAATGGAATTTTCAACCATCAAAAAAAGAAGAAGATGGATATCCTTTCATAGGGCAAGGAATAGAGCCTATTGTTCTTTCTACATACAAATTTTTTTGTACAAGGTTAAGAGAAATATCAAGCACATACTTCCAAAGAATGGAATTTGCAACCATCAAAAGGAGAAGAAGGTGGATATCTTTTCATAGGGCAAGTAATAGAGCCTATTGTTCTTTCTACATACAATTTTTTTTGTACAAAGTTGAGAGAAAGATCAAGCACATACTTCCACAAAGGATCTGTGTTAGTGAGATAGATAGGGTATAGACTAATGGTTTACAACTTGTGACTCCACTCTTTCCTTCCTCCTTATAGTGTCATGAATCCATTCACACACTATATTTTAATGATTCTACTATGGAGTTCCCATCAACCCTTCCCTCTCTTGAGTGAAGTTTGTCTCCTCTATCATTTTTCCTCCATCATTCCTTGGACAATGGAGTGTTCTTCTAGTTCCTGTAGTGTTTTTTCCCCTAATTTTATGAATATTGGAGCCAACCAATTCTACCTTGAAATATGTGTTACCTATCTTATATTACTCAATTCGTGATGTACCACACTATATTTCACAATAATCTTCACTATTACTATTGAGGTATTTTTAACAAGTAGTTTGCAAAAATATAATTTCCAATGATTTTCTACTAATTATAATGTAAGGACATTTTGTCAAACATATCACATATAATTTAAGATGAAACCCTCGTTTGATAGTAAGAAAAAGGAACAAACTCAACCTTATTATATTAAATATGAATCTGAATATACTTGAGAACCTATTTAGACACCAACAAAATTGGCACAAATGGTTGACGATATAAATGGATAACAATGAACTCTCCAACGAATTCGTTGATGCCCAATGAGAAACCTAGATGGCTCCTCCTTCAAGACTAGCTAGGGTGGAGTCTTTCACCACCGAAGACTAGTTATTTTAATCAACTAGGGTGGGTAATTTCTCCACCGAAGAATATGCTCGAGGTTTTAAACCCTCAAGCAATTTTCAAGAATCAGAATAAAAAATTCCTCGGATATCTAAACATGTCTAAAGAATGATCTTAATATCCCTTTTATAATGTTTGGCCATCCCAATACCATGGGTAAGTATTCCATGGGTGTCAATACCATGGGTGCCAATGCCATGGGCTATTAATCCATGGGCACCAATACCATGGGAAAGTAAATGCATAATAATATGACTTTATAAAGTTACCCCTTGTTCTCTTGACCGCATTGTTAAATCAATGATTTCCCCTAGAGAGATCACTCGGAAAAGGGTCATGACAAAAGATAGTATTATGAATATACTTATTGGTAGCTCTATCTAAGAAGTACTCATAAAATAACTCTAACCCATTGAACCTTATAACATGGGGGAGATCCTCCTCCTTATTACTATATAAACCAAGTTAACCATGGAGGATACTCACCACTTCCTCCTAGTAAGACACCTAGTCCTCCTCCTCCTTTCCAAGTTAATCATACAACATTTCCCCTCTATTCCAACAAAGTTAATATACGACCCACTACCCCATGTAGGACATGTCACAAATTCATGCACTAGATGTGGAAAATTGAGGAGAGAATCCTTATAGAATTTGTGGAACTTAAAGACTCTTAAGAAGCCCTTCCCTCCTTAATGGGGTTTTTAAAGTTGAACCTATAACCTCTTGTTCTATTCATACCTACATATCTCCATCCTAAAATTACAAGGAACATGAAGCTCCACTTCCTTATACAAGCACTCATACAACTATTTATAAAGACCCTTGTCCTATTTTAAACAAGTGATTTAAGATTCATAAGCACAATGATAACACTATAGCTAAATGTCATGTCCTTCAATTATAGGATCCTCATTCTTCTTTTGAGCCTAATGATACATGACCCCAATCCAAGTTTATACCTACATGGATCTTCCCCAATCCAAGATATCTCATCTCAACAAGGCACATATATGAAACTATTATAGACATTTTTGGGCACTACAACCCCAATCATAAATGTCCATAAACTGAGGGCTCCTAAGTCCCTAAAAGTGTTGCTTCACTACCTAAAGGAACAAGGTCAGCTGATTACATCATCTCCCAAAAATTCTCCATAGAAACCTGCTTAGAAATGGTCAAAACTGGACCATATTGAATGCCTAGTGCAGAGGGTGCAATGCATACCACCTTCCTAGTGTAAAGGGTGTGATGCATACTGAATGGCCCCTCTGTAGGTTGCGATGGGTGAGAATGGACAAATGGCAGAGACAGTTTTTGAGGTGGAAGATCATAGAATCTTCCAGAAACTTCCCCTCTGACACTTGCCTTTCTGATTTTGACCAGGGATGAGTAAGCGATCATCAATCTCCAAGTGGAATCAAGAACTATTAGAGAAAGGACACTAATAAAAATCCCAGAAGCTGACTCACCCCCCTACAATCATCTATATATGGATCCCTCATCACAGAGCTCCGGGGGCTGGAATCTTGTATCTTGTAGAGAAGTGTTGTTGGTTTTCTGGTGTAACATCATAGTGTTGGGTGATCTAAGCTTTACTTGAGGTGAAGAATGGATTTCTTGCTGGAGGAGGATGCTGGGTTAGAACAATTGGTTGTAATCCTCTTGCTATTCTTGATATTAATAAAGCTATTCAATTTTTCCTCCACATTCATGTATGTTTGATTGTATATGCATTTGTGTGGTTAATACATATATGGTCTTGTGTTGTTTATGAATATAGATCTATGTTCTTCGATAGTATTATGCTACTTTGATTCCATAGGTTCTCTCTGAAGCTGTGTAGACAAAGAAGGAGCGGAAAAGATCTATCGAGAAGGAGAGGAACTGAGCAAGGAACCAAGCTCAAGACAAAGGTTGGTATCCTCTGTTCCCCTCTTGTCTATTTTTCATAAAGGAAAGCGAAAGTAGTTTTAACTTGTTTGTTTCTAAGATAGCTACCAGTCGTAGTGGGAATAGCAGCACTAGGTGGACACTATTCCCGGTAACAAAATGGCGACTCCACTGGGGAGCGAATAGATTGTTTGTTTGTCTATTTTTGTTTGTTTTATAAACTTACAGACGGAGCCTGAAGTCAAGCGAGCAAGCCTTCGAACTGCATTTGCTATGCAAGTGCAAAGTAGATCAATGCTACTTCAGTCTATCTCCAGGTTTTATTTATAAATTGAACAATCGATCTGCAAACACTCTAATTTCCCTAAGTGGTGGCTCTAGTAACCTCCTTAGATCAACCCCTGTGATTTATATTTACTAAACATCACTTACTCGGTCTAAATCCCTGAACTAAACTGCAAATTGTGATCAAAGACTGGATAAAAGTCTCGCACTAGTACCATTGCACCCTCCCTCCAAGGCAATCTGTATGCATCGCACTTCCCATGTGCAGTAGGTGCGCTGCATACTGGATTCCCTGTGTGACAGGTGCAATGGTCAGGGAAGGTTAATTTTACCTTCAGACTTTGGTTTTTCTTCACTCTTTTCAGTTCTATTCAGGAGTTTTTGCTGTCTGTGGTCAGTATATCGCTGTGGAAACCCTCTTCTCTTCCATAATTCCGCATCCATTGTGCAAAGAGTTGTAAGTGTTTTTTATGTATTGTGCACCATTTTCAGTTCTCTTTTACAAAGAAGTAGCGTAATCAGAGTGTCGTTTCTTGATCTGGAAGTGTCGCAAGTGTCGTTTTCAGACATAGAAGATAATCCCATTGTTCTTGATAGTCGATTATACTGTTACTCTTGTATGTGATTTGAATTAGTAGTTTTTCAAGTGTCGAAAAAAAATTTCATTTCGAAATCGCAAAGTGTTGTCCTTATCTTCACTTCATTTTGAAAAAGAAATTTGTTAGTATTTTTGCTTTGGAAAATAATTCAAATTTGCACTTAGCGTTCTTCTTGTCCTTCATACATTAAGAAGGCTGAAAACAAATACATGCATGTGCATTTGCATTTAGACTACTTGGTTTGATTTAGGACAGTGCATTTAGTGTGTGCTATGTGCTCTTTGTTGAAAGACCCCTCAGTTTC
>APFE030170007.1:6436-27540 GCA_000404065.3 Pinus taeda | reverse complement strand
GGAAACAGTCCACGCTTGTGCCAACGTGGCTACTACAGGCAATTTATTAATAAAAGAATGAAAATTTACATAAGCTTCTCTCATGCACGGTTAACCTACAAATGACCCTCCATGCGCTTTTAAATAGAATTCATGGACCAATCGGGTGTCAAGCCACGGATCAAGTGTCGGTAATACCGAGGAGAGAATGAACCGTCGGATCACTACATATCGTGACCGTCGGATTGTAAGTTACAAAATGTACAACGGTAAAGAAACACACTTTACCTAACTCTATACTAGACCAAGTTGAACTTAACTATTCCTATGTGTCGGAATATCCTAACATCTTTGATTACTCACCTTGTTCTCGCATTTGCTTCCGCTCTTTTGTTTGTATATTTGTTTGCTTGTTTACGTTCGTAGGTTAGTTTCGCATGAAACCATGTGCGACTCTTGAAACAAGCAAGGGTAAATTACAAGAGGACTTGTGCAGTTATCAATACTTGGTTATTTTTTGTCATATCTCTTTATGCAGAACTTTTTTTCTTCAGTCCATGATACACCAATGGAAAATATGTTATGTTCAAAGTGAACCTTGATGAAAACAAAATGCTTGCGTGCTAACTAGTATCACCTACTCTAGTCGATTGTTTTTGGGTTAACCCTTGTCATCTTAGCGAAGTAGAGTAAGGTGAGGAGGAAAACCATAACAAGTATGTCAGAGGTATATACAAAATACTTCTCTGAAGGAAAAACCTCTTTACTATCAATAAGTCGGGATCCCTCTTCCACCTCTGAAATAAATATGTGCTATGCATAGTTATCAAAAAATGAAAATGTGAAAATTTTGAAAAATGAATAAGGCAAAAGAAGAGAAAGGCTTCCTGCACAAAGAGGTGATGCAAGTAACTTTGCCGGGGTATTGACCAATTTCGCCAGCAATGAAGCGATGCTTATGTTCCTGCGTGACTTCGTTGGGGTATTATACAGGCCTGTTGGCAACGAAGCAAAACTAGAGATGAAACTTAAACTTTGACTGTCATAATGCTTGTGTACCAATATACCCCTCATCCCCAATCAAAAAAGTTGCGTTGACTTGGCTTGGAATGTGTGTTGACTGACCAAGAGCATGGCAGGTGCTGCATCTTTCAATCAAGCTAGTACGAAAACCAAGATGATCTAAGAACCGAACAATACTTCAAGAGGAGTTAGACTTCCTTTTCACGAAACAACGTTCATTTAGAGAGTTGGAGTTCTACTAGTGTGTTGCCAAGTGTTGTAGCAGTTACAACCACCCTCCAAAAATTTTCCTTACCTTTGTTTTGGAGCCTCCTTACCAAACATCCTTAACAGCATGTTTTGCATTGTCCAAGTACATAGGCTTCAGCTAAGTTTCAGTGGCTTACCAACCTGTGTTGGTCAACTTGTTTGCCTCCCATCCGTAGGCTGACATTACAGACTTAACCATTTTCTAGCAGAGGTGCTCACCTAGAAAACTCTACAATTTTGGAGGGGAACCAACCTTCCCTCTAGAAATTGCGCAATCCAGTTGGGCTACCTGCTAGGCTCCAAAAATGCGCAATCCAGCTAGGCAGCCTTCCCTCTGAAAAATGAGCAATTCAGTGCAATGTTGGGTTTCAGCTCATAAATTGCAGAATTCTGACTAACAGTCAGGGCTTCAGTCTAGAAATTGTGCAATGCAAGAGGGACAACTAGTCCTGTGCAGCCTAGAAACTAGGCAAATTTCATCCCCAAGCTTGCAAACTGTTGCATGTGCTTTTAGGTTGACCAGTTCCCCCCAGGACTACGAAATTATGATTGACCTGCATGGGCTACCTCTCCCAAAAAAGCAAAAAGCAAAAAAGCATCCCTAGATTTTAGGGATCTATTTTTAACAACTGGAGGTTACATGCAAAGATCGTTTTAGAAACTTTTCGCCAAGTTTTGATTTTTCCTAGATTTGTGGCATGTGCATCATAAGCCTCATCCTTATCAAACTTATTTATTCAATGCTACATAGCTCATTCCTCACATCGATCTTGGAGCTCTGACATCCCACATCGCATCTAGCAATCTTTGGCACATTTAGCTCAGCTTTTTCTAGGTAAGTATGATTTTCATGTAATTTTCTACTTTTCTGTCAATTTTTGTATTTCAATTTGTGTGAATGTTGTTTTCTTGGTTTTGTTGAATGCTTGCTATCGTTTTAATGTATGTCAGCTTGTATAAGCATTGTTTCAAGTTTTTCATTGTATCTCACTGTTGTCGCATGCATGACAATTTTTCTGCATCGACGGTTGTCGTTGCGGTGTTACTTCACACACATACTTGTTTTCCTATTTTCTGAATCTTTCACTCATTGTTTTCATGCATGATCATTCAATCTTTTTCACACTTACCTTCACCATACATTCAAAACTTTTCATGTTTTTAGTTGCCTGTCGAACGGTCTGGGTTGCCTTGGCCTGGACCTTGCCTTGGCCAGCTAGCAATGCACATTTCTGAGAGTGAAGACTCTTCCTTCCCTCCAAAAATTGAGCAAAGTTGGCCCAACAGTGGCCTCCAGGCTTGCTTTGCACAATTCTGGGAGGCAATGCCCTGCTGGCCCCAGAAATTGCCCAATGCAGTTTGCTGGGTTTGCATGTCATTACTGACTGAAATTGTGCATTACGCAATTTCAATCATCAGCAAGTCAAGATGGATTGTGCATTGCACATTTCCAATAGTCAGTCAGCCTCCTGATAGCCCGTATTGTGCCTTGTATAGTTTTGGCAGTCAGTCTCCCAGCCTCCTGGTGAAAATTGCGCAATCTTCCCAGTTAGTCACCGGGTATGTTGCATGTCATTCCTCAAGTTGTTTTGGTTTTCAGCTAAAATATTTCTTTCCATGAGTTTTTCTAAGTCTACAGGTACCACAGGTGTTCTTTTGTCTCACAACAAAATAGGTACAATGGCCTCCAAGAGAGTAGGGTCAAAGGACATCGTCGAGAGCACGACTAGAGATGCAGTTGAACAAGTGTCTATGAGATTTCCTATCTATGAAGACACCAAGATATTCATAGACAAAGATATCAAGATGAAATGGTAGGACATCAATGATACATTCTCAGGCACCTTTGAGGAAAATTTAGAAGACCGCAGGGTCTATGTCAACATTTATAATCTGGCTTGTACTGGATTGCATGCAAGTATCCCACGTTCCCATGTGCGAACATGATCCACTAGATTATCTCACATACTGAACCCGAGACAATGGTGGTGAGTAGTGCCAGTGGAACACATCTTGCTACCTTTAGGGCGAACGAATTTCAGGAGATGTATCACTTACCACAGTTGGTGATCACAATGGAGAAACCCTTCAGTACACCCAACAGCAGTGCAAACTCCAGAGATATCTTGAAGAACTGGGCGAAAGAGCTAGCCATGTCCAGGACAACACCCAACTAGGTTTACAAGATGAAGATACTACGGAAGGCATATCAGTACTTGGTCATCTTTGCATGCCACTTATATGGCCAAGAGAGCACAAATACCTTCCGAAAAAGTTGGGTGATCGTGTTGGACCAACTAGCCAGTGAAGGAAGACCTTGCAACTGGTCTGACATGTTGGCTCTCAGGTTGAAGGAACAGGTGGCAGAAGCCCAACATTCGCCCAAGGTTCAAAAATCAGAGATATACATGTCTTCTTACATAATGGATTTACTTTGTTCTTGTCAACAATTCCCATGCTCGGGTTTGGCATGGACACCTTTGGAAACATTTGTGCACACTTATTGCAGATTGTTCTCCGAATGTAGCTTCCGTAGAGTTATCATACAGTTGTCAGACCACTTTGTCACCCCAGTGTACAAAATGATATTAGCAGGATCCACTTTGCATGTCAAAGCCAACGATGGAGGCATTGATCGGCATAGAAGATTGGTTTGCCTCACCCCTTGGCACCTTCATATGGATGTACAGCGCGGAGAAGCTTCTGCATGTTTTACATAAGTTTTCCATGGACAAGCTCATCATGCAAAAGTGTTGTATCACATCTCGACAAGATTTTTAGTGAGACTGCACAGGAAGATGAAGGTGCCTTGGCCCACTCTTCCTTTGCGGGACAGGTTGTATGAGATACGGAATCTCAAGAATGCTAAGGAGGAGATGGAGGAATTCAAAAGATTCACCTTCGGCACTAGAAGTTTAAATTTGTATGACCCACATTGCTTGATGAAGGACCATTGTGCAAGAGTACAATTTCCTTGGATCCACGGGGCATGTCATTAGCCTAAGGAAGACCCATGGAGATATTTTTATCACTCCTCTAGGCTCAATGAACCGATCGGCATAGTTTTAGAGTGGTTAGCAAAGCAGAGGGAAGCAACATCTCAGAGAGCAGCATCATCAGCAGTAGTAGAGGGTAGTAGACCTGAACATGACAAAGGCAAGAGAAAGGTTGTTGACAATGTAGAGGTAGAATAGAGATACAAGTTCAAAGAAGATCCACTTGTGTTGAAAGCAGATTTTGGAGATCGGGGCTAAGAGGCGACAGCGCAACAAGAGGATCGCGTAAAGGCTGAGAGAGAAACAGAGGATGGAGGAAACATAAAAGGAGTTGCAGGAGTTGAAGAAACAACTAAGGGAAGAACAAGAGATGCGAAGAAGAGAGAAGGAAGCGCAATAGGAATAGGTACAGCAGGAGGTGCAACATGCACAGATTCATGAAACCGCACCCATACATCTTATAGACTCATCCGAGAAGCTGACATAGATTAGACAAGGTGAGAAGGCAGAGGAGCAGGACTTAGCTCAAGAGATTGAACAAATCATAGAGTAGATGGACACAGATATGGCTCATCCAGAATCAAATCAAGATATTGACCTCATGCCTCCGAACCAAGAGGTCAACCCACTGGATTCACTAGATCTGGAAGCAGAGAAAGTCCCAAGTGGTCAAGGAGACATAGAGATCCTTTAAGACAATCTGGAGGTGGAGATGCACAACATATCTTTCGACGAGTCACAATACAAAGTTGTGCAGTCACACAGAGTGCCTACTTTAGATGTCCACATATCTCCTGCACAGTTTGAAGAATGAGTGATTGTATATGATGTGTGCAAGCATCCAACAACATTGGCTAATGCTACCAGAGCATATGCTGAAGCCACCAGCTCGAGTTTTTGATTCATGATAATAAAGAATGAGCGCATGGCTAAGGAGTTACAAGCGGTCAAGCAGGGAGGAGGACAAGTTACAACATCCGCCAGAGTAGAGTTGAGGAGGGCAATACTTGATGAAGTATCTTCTCTCGAAGCAGTCACGTGGACATTGTATTCTAGATTCGTCGCCATGCATAAGTCAATTATCCATCTTAATGGTTGGTAGCAGTGTTGTGCTAGGAGAGCACGTATCTTCTCAAATCTGCATACTATTGTCGATGGCATGCAAACATGGACAATGAGATACAAGGGAGCCCCATTGCACTTGCTAAAGATGATGACACCAAAGGCAATAGAGTTGAAGGCATGCATCCGAAGTTAGGTTTGAAACTATGAGGAACTCTCGCAGCTCATCACCAGTTTGCAGGCTTCACATGCATTGGTGTTTAGGAGCATGGATATCATTATGTGCATGCACGCAATCCCATCCATTGGCACACTCACCGAGGTGAAGTCAAAGAACCAAGTCCGACTAGAGCTGGACATGTACTTTGATGAGTTGATATGCATAGCCACTAGCGTAGACTTGGAGATCAGTGCAGAAACTATGCATCAATATGTCGTTGGTCTGGTTGCACTCAAGACTATGATGCACACGTTATCAAACAAGTTGAATAGAGGTGCCAAATCAGTGTACCTAGATGAAATGGAGGCAAGATTGCGCTTTCAGCAGGATGCCACCATTGAGCACATGGGCACCATAATGGACTACCAAGCTTGGCATCAGCTCGCCACTGTCGATCATCACAAGGATGTAGAAGAGTTGGTCTTCCCATAGCTATTCGAGTCTTAGTGAGATCTTGCATGGATTTCTCAAGCCCATTTTTTCGCAAATGGGTACATGTACAAATCGTAATGTAACATCTTGTAAAAGTGAAAGACCAAGTGTCGATAGTAGAGTGTAACATTCATGTAGTAGTTGAAGAGTCATGAGGGTAGGTGAAGAGTCACAAAGGGGAATGTGAAGGGTCACCCCACCCTTTGCTATTTAAGGAACCTAATAACTCATTGTATTGGATTTTTGGAGCAAAGCTTCCTATAGATGTATCTTAGAGAAAGCTTGGAGTGTATTGTAACGAGCCTTGGCTTCTTCACAGTGGAGAGCTAGTATATATCTTTAGAGGAGCAAGTGGCAGTGACTGTAATCTTTCGTTGTTGGGACTAGTGGTTGGTCATAGTTTTATTTATGATTGGATCTTTCACTTTCTAAATATAACAGAGCCAACACATTTCATGCATATGTTCTTATTGTATTTCTGCTATCTTGGTTACTCTAATGATATATGTAGTTTTTGTTTACGCATGTATGTATGGACTTTGCTATATATGTTTGTATGAATCTTATCAGGATGTGTTAATTGTTTAACCATCACTTTGGATCATTGGCTAACCTACTTTCTAGCGTGTGATGTATCTTTGCTCGTGTGTTCCCTTGCAAGCTGCGTGCTACCACAAGTTTCCAAGGGGCGCACTCATTTCCCCATTCCATGTGTTAGAGTCTCTCATGCACCTTCCTTGACTTGTTTCATATGTCACACCCTTGCTATAAATAAGGACATCTTACTCACCTATCCGCGGAACCATGGTGAAGAAGATATTGTACTACCCCACTACTGGGACTCCTACACCAAACAGTATGAGGTCTAGTTGGAACTTCTTACCAGGGAGATCCCCTGACATGTTGGTAGGTCCAGCACCGTCAACAAACTGATCAAACTTTCACAAGGATTATTTCTTTATTGACAAAGTCTAAGTTCTCGAGCTAGACACCAACATGCAACACATCAATGATGACATGGACGACTTGATCTAATGCAGACCATGTTGATCCCTTATTCTCATCTAATCCCAAAAAATGTTTGGGGCACCTTGTGGTGTGGAGCTCATATAATATATTTGAAAAATCCCTTCTATGATTTCTAGAGCCTCGACCTGCCCACAACGCAATATTTCAGCTGCTTGTGTCTTATAGCTCGGGCAATCCATGACAATTTGGAAGCCTCGAGAGCTTTTTAGGCTTTCCTCTCACCAATTCCGCTTTTTCTAGCCACACCACCTTACTCTCCAATGCTTCTTTTCCCACCCAAGTACCATCGATCCATTAACTCAACCTCAGATCCATTAAACCCTACAACAATCCTCAACGAGAATAATCATCAGTGATCTAACTATGCATAGCAACAATCCATGATCAATGATTTTTCACACTTGTAGGTAGTTTCAAGCCTCACTCTCAGCTAGAGAAAAAAATATTTATTGACATTTATTGAGAGGAAAAATAAGCCATTAACACATAAACATAAAAAAAAAACACATGCAAACATAAAGACCAATGTCTACCCTGGGAAAAGGAAAAACCTAGACTAATGGAATTCTATTAATCTCTTTGGCCAAAACCCTGGACAAGATAACCAAGTGACCCTTCATTGCTCACATCCCTATCCTTATGCCCAAAATTAGTACATAAGAAACAATAACTATTAAATATATTAGGTTACCTGAATAAATTGGTTTTCTTTGATGTTGTTGAACTTCTGAAGACATTCTTCCTTGGAGGAGATACAACCCTTTGTAGAGCATCATTTTCAACCTTCTTAGGTCCTTCACTTCGAGTTAGCCTTTGAAGGATTTTTCTATCAGCATTCTCTTCAAGCTTGCTTTACAAGGGCTTCGAGCTTGTGCCTCTGTTGCATGGAACTTCACCTACTTCTCTTTCCTTCATCTTGAAGTGAGCAATTTCTTAATCCTTCTCATTAATGACATGGTTTTTCTTTTTGACATCTTTCAATTTATCCTTCTACCATTCCTTGAGAATTTTTATTTCATCTAAAGCTACATCAAGTTCCTTTTTCTTTTAACTAACTTTTGCCTCATATTTCTGAACAGATTCTTCTAATTGAATTGCCAATTTTTTATTTTTCTTCTTTGCTTCCTCTACTTGAAGTCTTAGAAGGGAAACTCGTTCTTCGAGTATCTAATTTTGTTTTCTTGCTTTGTTAATATCACATAAGGTGCTGATTAATTCTCTTTCCATGTCAACTACTAATTCCTCTTCACATACTTCATCAAAATCATAATCATAATCATCATCTTCATTTTGGTCAGCATGCTTCCTTGAGTAGAGATTGTGGAGCTTCTTCTAAAGCATTTTGGCTCATGAGCATTGATCTACTTTCGCTTTCACAGAATCTAGCAGAAAACTAAAAATGAAATTCATGGTTTTTGTATTGTACCTTTTAGATTTGTTGGTAGATGTGTCTCTAGAAACAACAGAGTGCCATACATCATATCCATGAGATTTCACACAGGCTTCCATTCTGGATTCCCATATGTCATATTTGGTTTCATTGAACTCAAGAGTTGGACCAACTTGAATATCTTCAGTATATGTAACAAATTTTGACACCATTTTCATACTGAAAACTTCCTTTGATTCCTTTGAACGTTTGGCAGCTTACTTCCTTGACCTTTCCATCTTGATTCACCTGAGATCCGCCTTCCACTTGTTAGACTGCAACTGAAGGAATTTTCTCTGATTCCAATTGTTGGAAACAATGAGAGGGGGTTGAATCAGTATTTCACTCCAATTAGTTATTTTTTAATCTTCAAAGAATTAATTAACATTACCATCAGATCAAAACATAAATCAAAAAACCATTGAACAATGCACAATATCAAAGAAAGCAGCAACAATATTTTTAGGTGGAAACCCTTCTAAGAGAAAAAAACTGAACACTTCTTAATATAGGACTTTCAAAAATTACATCAATAGGAAGCTCTAACTTCCAAGATTTATAATCTCCAACTAAAGGGATGCTCCAACACCCTAATTTACTAACTCCAACTACAAGGATCCTCCAACGCCCTGGTTTACCAACTCCAATTGGAAGGAAATTCCAACGCCGTGGTTTACAAGCTCCAATTGGAAGGATGCTACAATGCCCTGCACAAGATCCAACCTACCCTAGCACCACCCTGTCGCCCTGAAGTGTCCTTGGGATCCAACCTGAAGGACACACCAATCTCTGCCTTGAACCGCCCTGCCACCCTACTCAACAAGCTACCATTTGCTCTGAAGACTCCATCCTTTAGTTTACCACAACGAATTACATTTCACAATTTTCTGACTAGATCCACCTCTTCTCAATAAACAATATCAAACTACAATTCAATATTTGTTCAACAATAAAATCTATTTCAATACCAGTGATATCCAATAATGAAGACAATTTGGTTACCAAGCCAAAATCAACAACAGTAAACCTTTACTCATGAATAACATCAATCTCAAACAACCTAACCATCAAACCATTCTACCCAATCATCTTAGACTAGAAAATATCATTAATTAATGTGAAAACCCTAGCTCGTCAATTTCATCATATTCTAACTGGAATAGATCGTGAACCTCAACAACACTACAAGAAACAATGTATTCAGGAACAACACATACTCTAAGCAACATAACATAGATCAACAACACTTTGTCTCTTTTATCAATGATAAAACCTTAGCATCAACAATATTTCATCATTTGACATTGACCAACTATCCTACTCTAGCTTAGCAATACATCTCACTACATCCTTTGTACCAGCGCTTGAAAGTTGATACTCTATATACTACAATTGAGTACATTTATGCCCATAATTCCTACTACACAAACCATAGCAGTAACCAAAAAGACCTATTCTCCATGACTCAAGAAACATGTCCTTAACATGAGCAGTGATAATACAAGGCTTGTACCTTAGCAATACACACCAACTATAAAAATCTTACTATCAATAATGATAGATATAAATATATTATCATTGTTATCTCTTGCCTAGACATGCAATGGTCAACGAGAATATGTCATGAAGGTCAATCTACAAACTTTATTGAGCTGTCAAGTTTAGATACAATTGTAAGAATCCCTGTTATAGTTCAAGAACAATTGGGCCCATACCTCTGATTTTTTCGACTTTCATCTTCATAATCACAAATAACACAATTCACAAATCTTGTTTCATATCTTGATGAAGGATGTACCACATTACCTTTCCAAATATCTTTTTCTGAATATTCCCTTGTTGATGAAGAGTTTACCCCTGATTCATCATTGATCATAATACCCTGGAGACTTCCTGCAGTCTATGCCCAATGTAAAATTTTCTACACTCGAAGGAACCCCTAATGCAGCAAATTTGAATCTACTTCACCTACTTGATTTTAAATTACATTCATGAAGTTATTATTTTGAATACTTAAGAAAATTACTTCTGCAGCCTACACTAATTAAATATTTGATCTCATGAAACAGAAAACAGAACAAAGAACAAGATACATAGGACACACTTATTTTTAGATACAATAGTCCCTAGAAAAACCCAATGTGGGAAAACCAGTGCAACAGTTTTGAGGGTTTATTATTATGCAAGAGAAATATCTAAATACAAATCTAGGATGCTCATCTAGCAATCATTTACAGAGAAAATACTGGTGGAAAATCTGAGTGATTTTTACCTCACTTCACCCAGCAGAATTCTGGTTGATCCAGCACAAGACTGGCTAACCCCGTCTATTTCTGTGTTGGCTCTACATCAACCCTACATCACCTTCTCTACCCTCTGCGTCAGCTCTCCCGGCAGTTCCGGCAGTTCCCTGTAGTTATAGCTATTCCTGATAGTTCTAGCAGTTACCAACAGTTTGGGTTGTTCTGACAGTTCTAGATTCTGCGTGACAGGAAGATTTTCTGCATCATCTCTCCTAGCTACTACATTGCCTCTGTGTCAGCTCTCCTGGTAGTTCCCGATAGTTCCGGCAGTTCCTAGTAGTTTCGGCTGTTCCGACAATTCTGGATTCCACGTGATAGACAACTTTTATGCGTCAGCACTCCTGGATATTGTGTTGCCTCTCTGCAATCTCTCTCTGCATCTCTGTTCTATATTTTCTAGAAATTCCTTCTTCGAATTCTCTCTTCTTCTCAGCTACAAGATCTCCCCAATCGATTTTCCTCTTGAGAACTTCTCACCTCTGAAAATTGATTTCCTCAATCTATGTGTGTGTGTTTTAAAATGAACCCTAAGCCTCCATTTTATACTTTTCATGTTGAATCTTCAACGACCAAGATTAAGTCTCTAATCAATAACTAAGATTAAAACATGACGTGATCCACCTTCTAGATCATTCTCACCCATATTTTGATTAATACCCATTTTTATTTTAATTTCCCTAAGTTTAGACTTAGGAACTCCATTAAAAATATTAATTATTTTAATAAAATAAAATCCGAGTGGAGTTTCATCAAACAGTTTATGAGTTCTTTATAACTCATGTGTCTTAGCCTCTACACCAATTTTGAAGGCTAGAGCACTTCCGATGCTACCAAAAACTAACACTCCCTCTTCACGAGGAAAGTTCTCTAGCAATAATGTCCACCCACATGCCGCTCTGTTTATGAAGCACCTCCTTTCTGCATTGTTACTGCCACCAACACTGTGTTGTTGTTGCTACTTTATTGTTTCCCATGACACTGCCACTACCGCTGCTGCATTTGTACTACAACTCCCTCTCAAATGTTGTATCTACTATGCTGCTAGCACTGCCACTGCTAACACGACATCCATACTGCAACTCAGTTGCTGAAAGAAGCCACTGAAAAACATCAAAAATTTGTTGAACTTAACTATGTTCAGCATAATACAATGAATGTTGGAATCTGACTATTGTTGATCTCGACCCTCTGAATATTTTGCGCTGCTGCTAAACTCCTACACTATGCCAACTGCATTGTTGCCAACCTTGCCCTGTGCTGATCAATCTCTCGTCCCTAGATATTGCATCTATCCTCGAAACCCTCCAGTGCATCATCTGACACTAATTCCATCTCACTACTGCTGAACCTTGGGCTCCCATAGCAAGGAATTGATCCAAGAGGTGGACTCCTCAAGGATCCTACCCACATGTATTCCCCCCAACTACAGCTTAATATCACCCCATCTCTCGCCTAGAGATGTGTGTTCACTCATGGAAAACTCATCCTTGTCAATCTTTGCGGAAGCATCCTTAGGATCATGTTTCTCATCCTTGTCCTTTTTCTTCAAAGGACATTGGGATGCATAGTGGCCCAACTCGCCACAACTGAAACATTTCACCTTTGAAATCTCCTTCTTTTTCTTTGGCTTCTGATGTCCCTTCGAAGCTAGAGCTGCATTTTCCTCCTCCTCCTTCGTCTTTGAGCCACTCCCATTGCTTCCATTGAGGTTGACCTTCACTAGTTCCCTCCTTAAATCTTCCTGTTGAAGATTCACCCACATCTCCTCCCATGAAAGTATTTTTTCTCTGCCCAATATGCTTTGGAAGAAAACTTGCCATTCATCTGACACTCCACTCAGGGCTATCCTCACCATCGCAGTTGGTTGAGGAGTGGACCCCACTGCAGCAAGTTGGTCTCTAGTGTCCTAAAGATGTGAAGATAGAGGTTCACCCCTTCTCCTTTCTCCATCAAGGTCCGCTGCAACTTCTTCTCCAAATACATTTGTCGTTATTCGGAAGAACCTTCATAAAGAGAAGACAAGGTTTCCTACGTCTCTTGGGTTGTATCCTTACCCTACAAGTGTGATACTACATGATCTCGAACTCCATCGAGAATGAGCCACTTTTCCTTCCCCTGCTCGGCCTTGTACTTCTTCTTTTGATCATTGTCAACAAGAACAACTACAACACTTTTGATGTAGGCCTCGAGATCATATTTCTCCAAAACAACTAAGATTCTGGTATTCCATATGAAATAGTTGGAGGCTTCGTCCAACCTGTCTTGATATTTGAGCTCATGTGATGTCATCTTACCCGACTGTCGAACTAACTCCTCTAGTCACTGCTTAGCACTACTCAACTGCCCAGCAAGTGAGAAATTCGAACTTTTTGGTAAAAGGTTCTTTCAGGCGAAAATTGCCCTTATATGTGTCTTCGTTATTTTCCAATGGATTTCTGCCCCGGAAGAAACTATGCCCTTCAAGCACTGAGCTGAGGCTCTGCGTCACTGCCTCTACCTTTGCAAACTCACAAACTGGAAATCGTACCTCTCTGTCATCTCACTCAGAGAGACATTCCGTCAAATCTGTTTCCTGAAAAGGACTACACAATCCCTTCAAGGGGATTTGAATTTCTGCCAAGTATAGATTTCGGCCTCACTGCTTAGCACTTGATCTGCTCGCTGTTAGGACCTCATATTGTCTCTTTCTAACTATACATTTTGTTATAATATCGCCCTTTTCAACCCATATTTGAAAGCCCTTGTTAGTGTTTTGACTCAATTATTCCAAAGGTATGCAGTGACTCTTCTCATCACTATATGTTTAATTATTTAACATATAATCATGTTGTCTTCATAATTAATCTTTGAAGTTGATTAGTTGCTGAACAATTAAAGAATGATGTGCAGCTCGCATTGCTGAAACTGCCTGAAGTTGGCGGGACTATCTTTTGCAGTTGCTGAAACAGCAGGAACAGCACGCAAATCTCGAAGCTGAAACAACAAGAACAACACGCAAATATTGAAGTTGAAACAATTGATATTTGCGTACTAAACTTGACAACAACAGAGGAACCCGATCGATCACCGAGGAAGCTGTTACATTGGATGTAACGTTCATAATCTAAATTAATGTAACAACATTTTGTTGACGGGAAACTGATTTCCCTATTTTCGTATAATGGGTTGAACTAGAATCTGTAATGTAAATCTTTTGTAATAGATGTCTCCTCTTTATAAAGAGGAGACATCTACATTAGAAGAGGGAGGAACAGACTGTAACAAGAGGTTTTTTGCTGAGGGAACGAGACTGAATCTTTTCTGTAATATGGTATATTGATGAATGAATAAAGTTTTGTTCTTAACATCTCATTTTAGTTCTTGGTTCCTGGGGAATCTTGTGAGAAGGACAGGGCCCACCTTCATCACAAGATTCACCCATTATCTTTCTGCAGTGTGTTAAGTGTGATTTCTGTTAACAAGTACTGTTTCTAGATGTTGTTTTACCTTTGCTAAAACTCTATTTCTTTCTTAATTGATTAATGTTATTTCATGAGTGTCTCACTAGTGATTAGGTTTACAGAGTGAATTGGCGAACTAAATAAACAAAGGCAGGTGCTGAAGGTTCCCGCTCTGGGGATAGGGTCCTGATCCTCTGTTACATCATAACCATTGTTTTCTTTTGTAGATTTATTCTTTCTGTGCAATTATTCATCTCTTGTTAGATATCTGCAATATATTATAATTGTTGTAACACAGAGTAAAGCTTTAAACGAGGTGTGATTTGTTTGTACTACAACTTTTAGTGATATTAAGATTGAGTACATATAGTACGTAGTTGCCTTTGAAATAATCAGACTTCCTTGGGTTGACAATTTATGTGGCACTCGACTGTTTAATTAACAAGCAATTAAAGTGACCAACATTTTGGCGTCGTTGCCGGGGAAGGCGACCGTAGATTTTAAGAGCATTAATGATTTTCTTTTAGATGTACAGGATGCATGAGAGGATGCAGGAAAACTAATCCTACAGGCAGCAAGGGCAAAGGCAGAAGAGGAAGGAAAACTTTCATTGACAACATTATTTTAAAAGCTGAAACATCTCAGACGATAAGCTCTCGGAGGCCACAGACTCAGCACTCTCTCCAGACGGACTACGAAACGGAGGAAGTATTGGGACCTGAAAGGGCCGAAGAGACAGTAGAACAAACTGAGGGGTCAGTGGAAGACATTGAAGAACCAACAGAAGATATTGAAGTTGAGGAACTAGTTCAGAACATTGAGAGCCCAACAGAAAGCGCTGAAGATCGGGCAAGTGAAACAGGGGAACAACCAATGGACGGAAACAATGAAGGACTTTTTGGTGGGGGACAAAGAGAAGGAAGAGGAGATAATTCCCTTTCCACCTTGGAATTCACTATTGAGGATCTTCCCAGAGGGGCAACTCCTATGAAGAACATCCCACTCTCAGCCCTACCTAATTTCCATGGTTTATCATCTGAAGACCCTGATGAATTTCTGTTTGAGTTTGATATATTGTGTAGAAGTTATGATTATGTTACTAATCCTCAAAAGTTAAAGTTATTTCCAGCAACATTAAAAGGAAATGCACTGAGGTGGTTCATGAGCCTGGGAGGACATGTGATCACAAAATGGGAGCAGATGAAGGAGAAGTTTCTGGCCAAATACCAAGACTATTGTCGGACAAGAGAGAGGAAGGAGGAATTATTTAAGATGGTTTAGAAGGAGGACGAAAATCTGGAGGATTTCATGGAGAGGTTACAATACAATTTGCAGAGATCCGCTCACCCTAATATGAGTAAGGATATTCTTAAGTCAATACTGTTGAAAGGGGTACGGGATGACTGTTTAGACATGTTGAATATGTTTGGTAAAGGGGATATATCTAAGGAATCGTATGATGAGATTGTCAACCTCTGTAAGAGATGTTCAAGAGGAGCAGTAAACAGACCAAAAAGCAGGGATAGTACATACTCAAGAGTCCAAAAATTAGCTAGTGGAGGAGCAACAAGGGTTGAAATAGGTAATTTACTTGAAGAATTTAAAACTGAAATGTTAATCTCTTTTGCTTCACAAATTGATACCTTGCAGGTTAAAAAGAAGCAGGCAGAGGCAAAAGCTGCTTTGGCCATTTTCTGCTCTAAATGCAGAGAAAAACACCCACTAAGGGAATGCCCACTGGACAAGGTACCAATTTGCACTATTTGCGAAAAGTACCATGAGACTCAACAATTCCCTTATTTACCGGGAATAAAAGCAACATTGCAACCAACTGAAGAAGAAGTTGAAGCAGTTTACTTGTTGACACAGAGGAGGCAGTGGCAACCATGAGGAAAAGGTATGAATTCTAATATGGCATTTAATCGTTGGAATAATTATCCTTCTTTTCAAGCAAATTACCCGCCCTTAAATCAAATGCAATACCCACCCTTCAACCAAATGAACTTCCCACACATGCAGCAACCAAACCCTCCCTTTATGGATCCTACAATGTGGAATCCTTGGTCTCTACAGCAATCTTATTTTAAACAATGGAACCTAAGCTGGACAGCTCAGCAAATCCCATTTCCAAACCAATTCCCCCAATATCAACAATCTCTCTCTCTACCATCAAACGCTCCACTGAATAACCAGACAATGAGACCCCAGCTTCCTGTACAACCGAACCCCAACCCTAATAATAATAAAGCTGTGCAGGTCATTGATATTCAGAACCAACCTATTTTCCCTATGCAATGTAACGATATTCATTTGTGGTCTGGGAGAGTATTCGAACCTATTATTGATGATATTACTTCTTCTGACTCTGATAAAGAGGAGACAGAAAAAGATAAGTCATCAAATAAGAATGTTGGAACAGTTGAGTCACCCTCTAATAAAACTGCTGAAACAACAGATCCGCCATTCCCTGAACGTCTAGCTCTCACTAAGACACCTGAGCCACCTGCTTTTAACCTTCTAGGGGAATTGCAGAATCTGTATGTTAAAATTTCACTCTTACAAGCACTTAGAAATGTACCAATTTATGCTAGAACTATTAGAGACATTTGCATTAAGAAACCTGGAAGAAAAGCTAAAGATCCCCTTACAGTTCATGTGATGGGTGATCTAGCTGCTTTAATGACAGGAAAAACCCCTCCTGTGAAATATGGTGACCCTGGTCATCCTACAGTTACAATACAAGTTGGAAAAACTTTTGTTTCCAGAGTTCTGGTAGATTTAGGTGCTGCTATAAACATTATGACCCTTGAAACTGCACAGTTATTACAGTTGAAGAATGTAATTAGAGAGACCCCAACCATTCTAGAACTAGTTGACCGTTCCAGAATCAAACCAGAAGGGGTTATTGAAGACCTGATAATTTCAGTTGAATCTTGGAACTACCCAGCTGATTTTGTTGTATTACAGATTAAAACAAAGTTGGGGGGACATCCATTGATTTTGGGGAGACCCTGGCTGGCTACAGCAGATGCCTTCATCAGTTGTAGATCAGGTTCAATGACAACTTCTAATGGATGTGAAACTAAGCAGCTCACTCTTTACCCTCATGCTACACCTATGATTAACAATGATAACTCTGTATGGGTAGACTATGAGGATGATAATACCCAACCCATTTTGACTCTTGGACAAGCCTTAACTTTTAAAGATACAACCGAGGATGAACTAATTAGTAATTTTATTTCTGAACCTTCTTCGGTTAACTCTGAAACACATGATCAATTGACTGCAATTTTGGAACCTGAATCACAGCAAAACCTTAAATCTGAAAATTTATCTCAAACATCAACTGATATCTCCTCCAAGAGCATAACAGTAGAAATTGAGCCTGGCAAAACATTGAATATAAACCCTAACTTAATAGATGCTGAAACACAACAATTAATGAAGTTACTTCATGAAAATAAATAAGCATTCGCATGGGACTACACAAATATGAAGGGAATCTCTCCTTAATTATGTACTCATCGTATTTATATCAAAGAGGGGTCTCGCCCAGTCTGTCAACCCCAGCGACGAATGAATCCCAATTTAAGGGAAATTGTTAAAGAAGAACTTCAAAAATTGCTTAATGCAGGGTTTATATACCCCATATCTGACAGTGAATGGGTTTCTCCATTAGTGATAGTACCTAAGAAAAATGGGAAATGGAGAGTGTCTGTGGATTATAGAGCTCTAAATAAATCCACTCAAAAAGATCATTTCCCCTTACCATTTATTGATCAGGTGCTAGACAGTTTGTCAGGAAAGATATTCTTTTCCTTTTTAGATGGTTTTAGTGGATATAACCAAATCAAAATTGCACCCCAAGACTAAGACAAGACCACTTTTACTAGTCCATGGGGAACTTTTGGCTATAGAGTTCTTCCATTTGAGCTATGTAATGCTCCAGCAACATTTCAAAGAGCGGTGATAGGAATTTTCTCTGATATGCTTAATGACACTTTGGAGATATTTATGGATGACTTTACTCCTTATGGTGTGACTTTTGAAGATGCATTACAAAACCTTGAGAAAGTACTTAAACGATGTATAGAAGCCCATCTTGCCTTAAGTACTGAAAAATTTCATATGATGATGAATCAAGGAATTGTATTGGGACACGTCATCTCATTCCTAGGAATTCAAGTTGATCCAGCTAAAGTGCACGTAATTCAGACTCTTCCTATCCCCAAAACAGAAACTGATGTAAGAAGTTTTTTAGGACATGCTGGATATTATAGAAGATTTATCAAGGATTTTTCTAAAATAGCTTCTCCCTTGTTTGTGTTACTTATGAAAAATGTTGAATTCAAGTGGACTGATGATTGCCAAAAAACATTTAATGAACTTAAGCATCAGTTTTCTACAGCTCCTATTTTAAGAGGACCTGATTGGGCACTGCCCTTTCATATATCCTCTTATGCTTCAGATACTGCAATTGGAGTTGTCTTGGGTCAAGAAGAAAACAATCTTCCTTATGCTATCTATTTCATTAGTAAAAATATGGCCCCTGTTGAACTTAATTACACAATTACCGAAAAGGAATTTTTAGCAGTCATTTATGCTATTAACAAGTTTCGACATTATATTACCGGTTACCCTACTTTTGTTCATACTGATCACTCGGCCATTAAGTATGTAATGAATAAATCGGTCACAAATGCTCGAGTTACCAGATGGTTATTATTACTACAAGAATTTGATATTACAATTGTAGATCGACTAGGTAAAGAAAATGTAGTTGCTGATTTCATTTCTCGGATAAAAATTGATGAGAACACTCCAGTAGATGATTCCTTTCCTGATGAATATTTATTTGCAGTATCTGCTCACTCACCTTGGTATGTAGACATTGCCAATTATTTAGTTGCAAGGAAGCTACCATCACACCTGTCACACAGAGAGAAAAGAAAGATCATTCAACAAAGTGCTCGGTACAGCTGGATAAGTGGGTGTCTTTTTCACACAGGACTTGATCAGGAAATTCGGAGATGCATTAGAGAAGATGAGGTTTATGATATATTGAAGGCTTTTCATGATGGCCCTTATGGAGGCATTTTGTTGATAAAAGAACAACACATAAGGTTCTTAGAATGGGTTATTATTGGCCCTCACTTTTCAAGGATGCAAAGAAGTATGTCAGGGCCTGTGATAGCTGTCAGAGAATGGGCCAGCCTAATCACAGAGATGAAATGCCACTGAACCCTCAGGTAATACTTGAAACCTTTAAAAGATGGGCTCTAGATTTCATAGGAACCATCAACCCTCCATCCAATCAAAGAGTTTATATACTAGTTTGCACAGATTATATGACTAAATGGGTGGAAGCTAAGGCACTCATTAGAGCTAATGAAGAATCTGTTTTAACCTTTCTATTTGAAGAAATCTTTGTTAGGTTTGGATTGCCTAGAGAACTAGTCACAGATGGAGGACCTCATTTCAACTCTCATGGCTTTAAAGATACACTTCAAAAATATCATATTAATCATAAAATGACTACACCTTATCACCCCCAAGCCAATGGGCAGGTGGAAAGTACGAATAAAGTCATAGAAGCCATTTTAACAAAAACGGTAAAGGAGAATAGAAGGGACTGGTTTCAAAGGTTGCCTGAAGCATTATGGGCTTACAGAACTACTTGGAGGAACACTACAAGTTTTTCACCTTATGAATTAGTTTATGGTAAAAGTGTTGTTTTTCCTATGGAATTTGAAATTAAAACCTTAAGAACTGCTTTAGCTATTAACCTTGACTTGACTGATGCACAGACAGCTAGGTTGCAACAGCTTCAGGAATTGGATGAAAAGAGGTTGGATGCCATCCATCAAACAACTATGATACAACAGAAAAGAACTAGGTGGCGTGATAAAACCATTAAGCATAAGTAGTTCCAAAAAGGTAATTGGGTTGTATTGTATGACTCCTGTTTGAAAATTTTCAAGAAAAATTAAGAACAAGGTGGGTAGGACCTTATGAAGTAGATACTTTTTTTCCAAATGGAACAGTCAGGCTCCTAACAATTGATGATTCTAAAACACCATTGTTAGTGAATGGGTATCGGCTCCGTTTGTATCAACAACCTATTTATAAAGAGGATTTCAAGGCCACTTGCATGGCAGATACACATTATGTCTTTTTGGGGGAGTCTGCTACCCCTCATTGCACTTATTATTTCTATTTATATATTTTTATTAGATTAGATTTCTTAACTAATAATCCCTATCAAAGGTTGCCATGTTACAATTAACTATTTTGCAGATCTTAGATTCGGAGGCTGGCTGAGAAGAACAATTTCAATACAAGAAGGATCAGGCTTCGGCTTGGGAAACATTGCCATTCCACTTCAAATCATAATCCATTCCCTCTCACTACCCTTCAGAAACATCTTCCCGTTTTCTTCGTTGCTAAAACACCATTTTTCCCGTCGCTGAAACACCAATTTTTCCCTGTTTTCTCCATTAATGAAACACCAATATTTTCCATCCTTCCCTAAGAAGCATCAATTTTCCCATTTTTCCCGAGATTGAGTCATTACTTTCTCTCAAAAACGATTGATACATATCACTTTTTATTCAGGGAGCCAGCCATTCATCCTGATAATTGTGTTCCTTCACTATCACCCTCCGTGAATATAGAAAACCTTTCGTATAAATACCCTCATACTTTATAAACCCGATGTTGGGACTCATAAATGTCATATTTTCATCTACCTTTTTCTTCACTATTCCTTACATTTCATCATCCCATTGACCTTTTATCATATCATCTTCATACATACATTTGGGTTTCACCTTCTTATTTTCCATTTTATTCATTTTTGTATTACAAGTGAATTTATGATTAATTATTAGAAAATATACATATTTTTAAATATATCTCAAGAATATGTGAGTTTTGTGA
>APFE030170005.1:0-10256 GCA_000404065.3 Pinus taeda | reverse complement strand
TTGAGAGGGGGTCATAAGCTTTCCAAAAGTGCTAAGTTTCCATCATTTGGATCCCTGAGAAAGAAGCAGTGTGAGGTCATTGCACTCCTAGACAGAAATTTGCCAAAAAATTGCAAGTTTGTACCAGTCTGCACCAAAACAAAAAAATTTCTCCAAATCCTCCCAAAATTTGTGCAGAGATGCCTGATGAGGTATGTTATGCAATCATGGATGTATCAACAAGAAAATATAACTTACCCTTCTCCTCTTGGTTGATTAGGGTTTCCTTAAGTTTTTCCTTCAACTGCTTGATTTTGACCTTGACAACCTGATTCCTTGTGTAGTAATGGATGACCATTTTCTTTTGCAAATTGTTATCCTTATTGGCCTTTTCAAGGAGCTTATCAAGGTGTAAATTGAATTTGTCAAGCTAAAACTACCTATCCTCATTTATTTCCATGGTGATCCTCTCTTCAAAGGTCAATTCTTCCATTGGTAGCTTTTCTTCTCTTTCCCTCTGAAGTGCCTTCCTACGACCCGTTGACCTTGGTCTCTTCCTTGCCACATGTCCTTCATGCTGCTCAGTGTCATCATCTTCCACCACTGCCTTGCTTTTCATCTCTTGTTTCTTGGCTTTGAATTAATCTTTCTCCATGACTAGTTGTTTTTCCTTAAGTTCACTGTTTTCTTGCTCAAGGAATGAAATGATGAATTTGGCCCTTTCCAAATTGTCCTTGAGCTCCATGATCTGAGAATCCTTCTCTTTGATGACTTGTTATAGGGTTTTATGCTCATCATGTGCCTCCAAGTCAACTAGGTCAAATTCATGCTCAATGGGCTCCTCATCATGCAAAGAAGCCTCACGATGTGATGGTGATCCATGTTATGTTGATGTAGTAGGCTTGGCCCCTTCCTCAATTTGAGGAGAAAACACAAGGCTTTTTCCTCTATAATACATCTTTTTCACCTCAATCTTAGGTGTCTTCGAAACCTCATCATGTTTCCTTGATGACCCCACTTCCATGGGTTATACTAACATGGTTTGGTGCTAGCTTGGTGAAGTGGTTATATGCATTTTCAAGGCTGCCTCAATGAAGGTGTCCCATGTCATGTTATTCTCTTTCAACTGATGGAGTACTATAACCTTTATTAGGCTATGGTGAAAGAGGTTTGGATAATGCACTATTCCTTTCAATTGCACCCTTTTAAACATTTTAGTTAGGCTCCTATACAAGTAGTTGGACAAATTTAGAGACTTGGCAGTTGTAAAGTGCACGAGCAATCTTATGTGGTATTGATATAGCCTAGAAAATCTTCCCTCACATGTGAAGAAATTCATGAAAACCTTCATCAATGGTGCATATCTTTCAAACAATTATCTGAATGGAAAAACATGTGACTGAGCTCCTTTGTATTATGATTTCAAGTAGGGTTTGTACTCTTCTAGGTCTAGGTTCATGCCTTTGAACCAGTTTTCACCATGACTTGGTATGCTTGTAGCTTGAGAGATGGAATCCACTAAAAACATGAAATCAGTTCCTGTAATGGTGATCTTGTCTTCCTTCAAGGTGAGGGCAAATATAACTGTGAGATGCTCATGGTAACCTACTTCTTGCACTCTTTGACAGAACCAGAAACAATTTACATCTTCAAAGCTTTTCATGAAAAATGGGGAAGAGGTGATTTCATGGCAATTAGAGGGCTCAATCCTTAGTATATTTCCCCCCTTTTTGTACTTCCTCTTCTCTAATGGTGATGATTCAGGCTCCATACTTCAAACCCTAGTTGAAAGGAAAATAAAAATAGTGACTACAACTACAACTACAACAACTTAACCAAGTTATAATTACTACAACTAGATTATGCCTTCTTCACCTAAGAACTTCCTATAACATATCTTAGGCTACTCATGTCCAATCTCAAATCATCCCACTTAACAAGTTACAAATTCAAGGCTCACATCCAATCATGGCCACAAAACAACTAAGAAAAACAGTTTACATCTTGACATGCCATAGCACATGGCGTATCTAACAATCCCTTCGCCCTGTGTGGCATGTGTTAGCATCCCCTACATTTCTTGGCATGCTTTTCACTCCCTAGCACACCCTAGCACTCTCTAACATGCCTTGGCACTCTAGAATGCCTTGGCACTGCCTAGCATATAACCTTGTCACTCCCTCCTTAGAACACTTGGAACTCGTTGACACTCCCTATCACACACTCTTATCTCTTCATTTCCATGCAATTTGAACTAGTTCTCATTTGTGTGTTTGTGGCACTCCCTAATATTCTTTGGCACACATTAACACACCCTGCCACTTGGCACATCTTAGTATGTTTCCTTGGCACTACCTAACATATCTTATCTCTCCCTCCTTACCACACCTAGAACTCACTAACACTCCCTGTCACACACTCTTATTCATTCATTTCCATGTATTTGAAACTAGTGATCCCTTTTTTTTCCTTGGAACTCCATAACACCCCATGGCATGCATTGGCACACCCTAGCACCTGGCACATCTTGGCATGTTTCCCTGGCCTCTAGCATGCCTTAGCACTACCTACCATACCTTGTTACTCCCTCAGCACACCTGTATCTCACTGAAACTTCCTATGACAAACTCTTATTTGTTCATTTGCATGCACTAATTTGACCTAGTGCTCCCTTGTGTTTCCTTAGCACTCCCTAACACAACCTAGCACACAACATTTAGATGGCCATGCAATAGAAATTATGGGAAAACCATCATTTGATGGGAATTTTATTATGCTCATGAAATTTCAATAAAGGCTGAGATATGCAATCTAATCAAAATTTTTGGTCCATTCTTACTCACTGACTCCTGTTGTAGTGGCTACAACCACCCTCCAAAATTTTGCCTTAGCCTGTTTTGGAGTCTCCCTACCAACTTTACACAGCACCTTGACTTGCTTCATCAAGTACTCAAGCTTCAGTGCCTTCCTATCACAAAGGCAGTCTGTCAATCATAGTTGATCCATTCCCCTCATAAGCTACTCACCTGGACTTGGTCTAGCTGCAGGTTGAGCAATTTCCCTTTGAAAATTGTGCATTTCTAGAGGGCTACCAGCCTTCCCTCCAAGAATTGCGCAATCCTCTCTAATAGCTTGCTGGGCTCCAAGATTGCACAATCCTACCAGTGACCCCTCCCAGTAGTATTTGCGCAAATTTTAACAGCAACAGTTTGTTTAGTCCAGGATTTTCACAAATCTGGGCAGCAGTCAGCTTCTTTGCCTAGAAATTGTGTAATCCCTTTGGGCAATCAACCTAGCTTACAGTCATAAATGCACATTTTTCTCTAGCATTCAAGCAGTCTCTTGCATGTGTAGCTGACTTAACTGATTCCCTCCGAGACAGAGAAAAAAATACTTGCATGCATGTGCTACTTCTCCCAAGGTAGCATGCAAAGGCATCCCTTATTTCAGGGATCTATTTTTAGCAATTGGAGAATACATGCAAGGAGAAATTCCAAAACCTCCCACCAAGTGTCACTTCCCCTAGATTCGTGGCATGTGTGTCACAACCTCGATGTTATCAAAACTCATCAACCATACACTGCAGAGCTCATTCCTCACATCAATCTTGCAGCTCTGACATCCCACATCACATTTAGGAGCAGTTGGCACATTTAGCTTAGTTTTTTTGGGGTAAGCCCACTTCCCATGCCTTGTGTTTCATTTCTATCGCCTTTTGTGTTTTTTCTTATGGGAGTATTATCTGTTTGATTTGTTTGAATGGTTGTTGCCATTTACATGTATACTAGATTATCATAGCTCTGTTTCAGTTTTCGTTTCTATCTCATTGTTGTCACATGCATGAAACTATTTTCCACGAACTTTTTCCCAACTGGCAAACTGCCTCACCCACATGCATGTTGATCTATTTGCTAAATCTTTCATTCATGTTTTGCATGCACTTTCAATCACTTCTGTTATCACTTCATGTCACCATGCAGTTATTGTATTAGTTGCTTTCAGTTTCCCGTCGGCGAGTCGGGCCAACCTTGGCCTAGACTCTACCTTCACCAAGGCTGCATTGCTTAATCTGGGGATGGAAGGCTCACCTTTCTCTCTAGATTTGCTCATTTCTTCCTAGCACTGGCCTCCAAGACTGTTTTGCGCATTTCTGGAGGACAGTGGCTGCTTAGCCCAGGAGATTGAGAAAATTTTTCCCTAGGCCAATAGTCAACAGCCAGACTGGACTGTGCATTTCGTAGTTCTAGTAGTTAGTCAGTCTCCCTACAGCCCAAACTGTGCCTTGATTAGTCTTGGCAATCGGTCTCCCAACCTCCCAGCCAAAATTGCACAACCTTCATGATTATTCACCTAGGTATGTTGCATGTCAGTTCTCATGTTCCTTTTGGTTTTCAATTGACAGATTGCTTTCTATGAGTGTTTCCATGTCTCAAGGTATTGTAGGTGTTCATATGCCTCTCAGCAGTATACGTACAATGGTTTCCAAGAGAGCATAGATGAAGGCACCATTTAGAGCACGCTTGGGGATGTAGTCGATCAAGTGTCTATGAGCTTGCCTACTGACAAAGACATCAAGTTGTTCATAGACAAGGACAACAAGCAAAATCATGAACATCAACTGAAGGCAGCATACTGAATGTAATGAACGCGACGAATGCAGTGAATGTAAGAGGAAGGTTGTGGACAACACAGATGCAGAACAAAGTTGCAAGATCAAACAGATCCACTGATAATGTAAACAACTTTGGAGAATCAGGCTATGATGTGATGGAGTGACATGAAGGTTGTGCAAGTATAGAGAATGGAACGAAGAAGGAGTTGGATGTGCCGAAGTAGCAAGTCAAGGAAGAACATGAAGCTACATAGACAGACGAATGAGTTGCACCAGGGTCAGGAACAATAATAGGCGCAACGTGCACTCATGGATGAGACTGTGCCTGTACAAGTTAAAGACCCATCCCACCAGCTAACATGGAGCAGACATGGTGAGCAGTGTTGTTGATCACATGCAAGGGATTCAATAACATGCATGTCTTTGAGTGTATGCATGCAATCCAACCCATTAAACACACTCACCAAGGTGAAGACAAGAAGAAAGTCCATCTGGGCCTGAACATGTACTTTGGCAAGTTGATGCGCATGACCACCAACACACACTTGAAGATCAGCACAGAAACTATGCATCAAGGTGTTTTCGTTTTAGCCGCACCTGAGAAGATCATGTGCATGTTAGTAGACGAGTTGGAAGAAGGAGTCGAACCATACATGAGTTGCAACAGAGGCAAGAGTTCACTTCAGCAAAATGTCACCATGTGATCCAGGTGGATATTGGTGGCCACCTGCCAAGTCCACATGGACCCCCACCATTATAGCATGTCAAAGAGTTGGTCCATCACATTGGACGATTTTAGTGATGTCTGCTTGGCTCCAAGCATGTTGTCCCACATGGTACATGTGCATTGTAATGTTAATTCATTCAAGGTAATTCAAGTGTCAAATGGATGACAGTCATGGAGTAGGTGAAGGTCATGAGAGTATGTAACTGTCATTGGGGAATGTCAAGGGACTCCACCTTCTATAATAGTCCTCATAACTCATTTTATAGCTTTTGTTCACCCAAGCTTCTACTGACTATCTTGAAGAAGCTTGGAAAATATTGTACGGCCTGGTTCTCCACTGCATGGAGCAGTACATCTCTTTGATGAGTAGGTGATTATGGTTGTAATGTCCATTTTGGGGCTTAGCAGGGTTACCATGGTGTTGTATGATTTGACTTACACTTCTTTATATAATAATAGCCAACACATTTTCATGCATATATTGTTATTGTAGTTGGACTGCTCCGGTTGCCTTAATGATATATGTTGTGTAACTTACGTACTTGTGTATGAACTGATTTGTATGCAATTATATGAATATTGTTGTTAATGTGTATATGTTGTTAATGATGTCACCGTTTGTGTTCACTGCTCTATCGGACATCAGACAGACCTTTCACATTAACTTTTCTATAACAACCATCACACTTGTCTTAGACTGATCCGTGAATGTGGTTTGTTTTATCTTACCTTGTATGTTGTGACTGTCGTATCTAAGTGGACTACTCCGCCATAAGCTGTGCATGTCCTTTGTGTTGTGTGTTCCTAGCCAAGTTGGGACTGATCCCTTTCAACCTGGAACTCACCTTCACCTTCCTCTCCCTTCAAAGTGTTAAAACCTCTCATACACCTTCCTAGAGTCATTGCATCAGTGACACCCTTGCTACTGACAGAGTTATCTTACTTGCCTCTGTGTGACATCGTGGTCAAGGCATTACCGTACGACCCACTGTTGGGACTCCTACGCCAAATGGTCTGAGGTCTAATTGGTACTTCTTACAGGGGATATCCCCTTGACATTTGGCAGGTCCAGCACCGTCAACAACTCCCTATCACACATATGTTGTCTAAAGAGGCAAAAAAAGTGGCAAATGTAGCTTAGAAAGGATGAGATATGCAATCTAGTCAAAGTTTTTAGTGCATTCTTACTCACTAACTCCCTATCACACACATGTTGTCTAAAGAGGCACAAAAAGTGTGAAATGCAACTTAAGATCTATAATTGATTAGTAATTTTACCTAAGGATATGTGGAAGACATCCTTCAAGATGTGACAAGGACTGCTTGCATGGCCACTGATGTCATTAAGTGTTACCAATTATGGCCTTGCAACATTCATGAGATGATGAAAAAAGTTCTATAACCACATCTTTGCTCAACTCTAACTATGTACTTATACATATTACTTTTCAGCCAGACCTAAGATGAATAAACCAAGTGTTTGCAACACGTGACAAGTTATTTGCGAACATGAAGAAGTGTGCATTTGGGTAGAAGAAACTTGATTATCTTGGATTTTTGTGTGAACCACATGGATTAAGCATTGATTAAATGATGTTTTCAACCAATGTTATTTGGCCACCATCTATGTATATGTGTATCTGAATTTGCCAATGTGGTTGTTGTAATAGATGAAAACGAGCATATACTAAGACCTATAGCCATAGGTGGAATGCCAACAAATGCATAGGGTTCCTATGCTCAGACAAAGTATCAACTTTTATATGATGTTGTAAGATGTGGGATACAAAACATTCAAGAAATTAATTTAACCCAACAATCAATCCAATAGATAATTTGTGGAGTACCATCAGCTAGCACTGCAATTAGGTTTATTTTAATTGTCATATAGCCATTAGGGGGTGTGTTTTTGTCACCAACCGCCCTCCTATTCAGATCACGAGAGAGATGAGAAGGATTGAATGGAACCATCAAAAACCCTAAATCAACATGAACCACAAGTATATCATAAGGATAAGAGGAGATGAACCCATGATTAAGAGAAACATAAGATATGGTAGCATTCAATTCTTTTATGGTACTGTCATACACAAAATTTTTATGACACTATGAAAAACAAGTCCAAAAATATATGTGGCTTTATGACACTTCTCTATGGTTCATAACGCATCTGAAGTATTATATCACTATGGAATTGAAACTCTCTACCATTTATATATTTGTGAATTACAAATGTTTCTAAGGAGATCTACATAAACATGGCATTGTGACAGATTCAAAGAATCCAAGGCATCTAAGGAAGCCAATTTTTCTGAAGATGATGGATTGGCAAATAAGGCAGTGATCTGAACTAATAAAAAAGGATAAAGGAATACAACTTGTTGGTTAATATTTCTAAGGACCTGCACTTATGGAGCCACAACCTAGTTTAGGCATTAATAAACCTTTATTGTTGCACACATATTGCCATTATCATTAGTGATGGCGATATTATTCCTTGGGATGATGTAATGATTTAGAAAGCATTGTAAACATGATGATCATAGTGAGGTCCATGCTGACAACATTGACACCTAGTCGGTTGAAATGACAAGATGCAACTACATGCTTTTATATATAATTTTTTAACTGTGTTCAGCTTGGCACTCAGCTAGGGGTTTTACAATTCTAAGATATGATTTTAATTTTCTTGTTGTCCATATTTCGAGGATGGAACTTCCAAGTAGGGTGAGGGAGGAGTCATTCCTATTGGCATCTATGTAAATTTTCTTACCATTTAAGGTAAGGAGCTCGAAGGAATTGTGGTTAGACATCTTGTACCCATATCTATTTTGAAAAGAGTTGAACTCAATGCAAGTTATTTCGCTCGTACAATTTGGAGAAGAATGGCCCATGTGGCGTGAACCATTCGAGAAAGGATTCCATGGGAGGAGTGACTAGCCATAGTAATTTCCTTTTGGGCATAAGAACATCTAATTGGAAATCATCCAAACAATTCTATAATTTGGCATATCACACCCATTGTTGCTTGAGAAAGCATGCATGCACAATAATCCTATAACCATCACTTTCTTTTCTTGATGCTTGTGTTTCAAGATTGTAGAGAAAATATATAGCAATGTTATTACTAATTAGAGCTAGGAAACATAGAGCATGTTTTTCAACATTATAGGAAACACAAAGCATGTAATTATCTTGAACACGATTAGCAACCTTTGGATATAAAGGAAAATATAAAGGCACTTTGCGTATTCAAAATAAGTCATTGGCATTAGAGAAAGTTTCTTATTCTAGTGAAATTTGTTCTGGCTTCAACAATATTTCACGATGTTAAGGGGTTTGTAAGGTTCATTTCTTCAAATTGACTCAACTTTGAATCAACTTTGGAGGACCATTAACTCCATGAAGATATATAACGACCAATTAATTTCAAATCCATTGAGCAGATCTACATGTTAGAACAATATATATGACAGATCCGAACTAATAACAAACTCAAACATGTTGTGGAAGACATCCAAACCATTGATCTCTGGTCCCTGTATCTTTGAGGAAAATATCAATTTGATAATTTTCCCTGAGGCATCCGAAGGTCACATCTCCCTATATGTAAAAATTCACTATGAAAACATACTTCTAAAAGTCAAGGCATCTATGATGACATTACTAAAGACATCCAAATCCAGTAACACGTCCAAATCCATTAACTCTTCTCTGTTGAAAAATGTGAGTTCTTGTGCATATCTCCTATGGACAAAAAAATCATATGAACAACTGAAGACTCAATTTGGCATAATATTTTTCATATTGGGAAATTAAACCACCCTTTTCCTGTTAATTCATAGCAAATAAATGAACACATGTTTCAGAGCAGATAAATGAACTTTGATTGCTAAAGACACCCATTTCAGAGCAGATATATGAAATGAACTCACATTGCTAAAGACTGATCTCTTCAATTTCTAAATTTAGTTAAATCCAGTTTTTCTCCAAATTCATTAAATATGAAAATTTTGACCAATTTAATAGCGTAAAGTTGAGATCAATTTAAAATCATATAAATTACCTACAAACAATTCACTATTATAAAATATAGATCTATTTTTTTAATAAACTTAATGTTAAAATCTATCTAAAATCACAAAAAAAAACTTCAAATAATTCATGATTGTAAAATATAAATTTACCTCTTTTCATGTCCTCTCCTCTCCCTTATCACATCCCATAACCCCTAATGTGTTTAATCCCTTAGGAAAGGGGTCCCAAGGGTGTAGTTGTAGGGGCATTGGGACCAAAATTTGGGGTTCATAACATTAGGAAAAGTGTAATGGCATGACCAAAAAGGTTGTGGGGGGGTATGTTATGGTGTATTGAATGGGGCAAGGGGGCACAAGGGTAGCATGGATGGTAGAAGTTAGAGGTAAAATCATGGTTTACTAAGATCTATAATCCTAACATTAGAGAATGAGAAGGGGGCTTAAGACTTAATTTCATAGGGTCTAGGGGACCTAGAGGGAAGGTAGTAAGATAAATTGATAGAAGAACCCCCAAAAGTGGTGATAAGGGGATTAGGAGTCCAATTATCACAACCCATAACCTACTAAGTTCCCTATCCCCTTAACCCCCAATACATAATCCCTTAATCCATTTACCCACAGCTCATAACCCATAACTCCCTTGACTCATTAAATCTTAAGACACTAACCCCTAACCTATAATCCATGGACCAACTCCTAATCCATAACTCCTTATCCTCTTAACCTTTGATCCTTAACCCCTAACCCTTCACCACCTAAACACCTTAACTACTAACCCCTTAACCATTAACACCTAAATCCCCTAAATCTTAAGTCCTTAACTGCTAAACTCAATTGTGCCAATGTAGAATAATATACATAAGAGAAAATAAAATGATAGTATCCATGTCAATTCTTAAAA